>RWGZ01001003.1:591127-716200 GCA_009725065.1 Utricularia reniformis | reverse complement strand
AGGTACATTAGAGTGATATAAGGATGAACATATATATTTTATTAGACATGGTCAAAGAAAGACTTCATATTTCATTTATTTTTGTTGTCAAGTTGCTATTGGTGGCTTGGGGATTAGCTTGGATGTGTCCCACCAATAATTATACTCTAGAATTCATTCTTATCCTCAAAAGTCACGCAAGAAATTGGAGCTAAGGCGGAAAACCAGCAAAAACGCGAAATTTCAGCAGCAACACCAAAACGGAAAAGTTGTAAGTAAGTGGGAGGAAATTATGTTCTAAGTTCGTTAGAGTTGAATTTTGGTCCTAAGGAAGATTTTACAACAGGTCTAGGTCAGTTCTGAAGGTTTTAGAAGAGTTAAATCAGGAAGAAACCGAAGGTGAGTGGGATGAATGAGAGAACATGTAGGTTAGAAATCATATGCATTCATGTTTATATGCATTCATGTTTTTTTCTAAATGTTACGAATTTCGCTGTTATTTCAATGGATGTCATGTGATTATGATTTTTACTTGTATAAAAACCTCTGTGTCTAGTTTCAGATGAATTTTACGTTTTATGAAAACCGAAATCAGACCAGCAAATTATTGTACGTTTTTCAGAATTAGTACAGTTTATTCCCTGCAGCCAGGGCACCATGTTGCTGGTCTGTTTTCTCATGTTTAGAGAGCTTATTTGAAAATGGTTTCTTTTATACAGTTTTAGAAAAGTTCATTAGCTTTCACATGAATATTTTTACATGATTTTTGGACATCATTTGAGCTCTCAAAAACGTATGGATTTAAAGTGTCGACAGACTGTTGTGCAGTTTTCAGAAATTTCAGAATATGTATGTTATGTGATGTTATATGAAAATTCAATAGTTTGTGGACGCACAACTCTGACAACATGTCAGGTGCATGGTTTCAGTCACGTTATGATCTAGATCATCAGTTTCAGCTATGTGATCACATCAGATATGATTATGAAGGAGTGAGGTATGGCTGAAAGTCGGAAATGTTAGATGGATTGGTCGCGCTTTCTGTCCGTTTCTGATACTAGGCGACTCATGACTTATGTTCCTTGATTCTTGGTGATGCGTAAGCCAAGGATTAAGGCAGGGGCCAGGACTGTTATGCTGGTAAATTGAACATGATAAGAACAACAGTATGCAATTATGTGATCATGTTTATGTTTATGTTATGTGATATGTTTATGTTGTGTGATGATACTTGTTGCATGATTATATTGTTTTTATTTATCATCACTCTCAGGACCACTCAATGAACAATTGTTAAACAGGTAGTGAAGATGATCAGTAGATTAGATGTTGTCAAGATCGTCTGAGGAGAAGAAGTAATTCCCTAGTTTGTAAGAACTTTGGTTTGGTTTATATGTTGTATATAGAACAGTAAATTAGCTTCCGCTGTGTATAAAAGAATAATTGGTATTATGAGTTTTATGTAGAGCTTTGTGTTCTAATTTATTAGAGCACGACATCATGCCTTCGTATTATGAGAAATAGATGTAATTAAATTGGAATAGATGTAGAGGGGCATGACACTTTAAGTCCAATTAATTTGATCACTTTTGATTGACTTATAAATAAGACAATTCTCAATACATAATTATTTACATATAAGTCCAACGTTAGATTAATGATCCAACAATCTCTCTCTTGGGTTATATGTTACTTTATAGTTATGTATTGTATACTTTGAGCTCAACTATATTATCATCACAAAAATGTATCTATAAATCAATCTAGTCCATCAATTGGACCAATATAGGACTGAAGCGGCATTCGTTAATAGTAAACTAAACTCATCAACAATCAAGTATATTAGCACAAAAGAATGACACATATCACGATGCAGAAGTGTAGCATGGAAAATTACATGTAATGTGATCAAAAATGTCTATTTCCAATTGGTTCAGTTAACCATGGTGAGATATAAACTATGTTAAACACAATTTTATCAACAAAGTAAGAAACATAATGCATAAGGTTCTTTAGCTCCCACATAAACTAAATATTCTCCAAATGCATAACTCATATGAGTAACATGCTCAACAAACAACTTTAGTGGTAGCCCTTTAGTGAGCGGATCCGCAAGTATAGAGTTATAGCCAATATGCTCCACAGATAATTTATTATATGTTAATCTTTTCTCTTACAACAATGTATTTAAGTTCGATCTATTTAAACTTTTTCGGACTCTTGTTGTTGTTAGAGAATAAAATTGTTTCAATATTTTCACAAAATAACTTGAGTGAACTATCTATATAATCCACTACACACAACATTGTAACAAAATTAAACAGTCAAAACAGTTTAACAAAATAACTTGAGTGAGCAACACTTTGTTTTGTTTTTAAGTAACAAAAAAACAATTTGACTGCAATCATGAATCATGAATCACTTTAATATCATTTAAGCATTCCAATAACATACGCAATATCCAAACGTGTATATACTTGGACATAAATCAGATTTCATTTAACCGAATCATAACAAATCTTCTCTCCCTTTTTTTCTCATAGTTATTCTTAGTGCACTAATTAAGAGAAAATATATTTCCTCCCACATAACTAAATTCATTAACCAAATTCATCTCAAAACCAAACGAGATGATTATTTAATGAATTTTAAGTATCATTTTCTAGCTGCTTGCTTAAGCCTTTGGATCCCCATATACAAAGGTTCTAGTTGCATCATATATATATTCATCAATGTCATCATTGAGAAATATATTCTTAACATTTATATGACATAACTTAAGGTCAAAATACATTATTGATGTCATTATTGTACCTAAAGAGTCTTTAGAAGAAACCTGATAGAAAGGTTGTTTATAGTCAATGTCTTATTTCTGTATTAAATCATTTACCATAAGACAGACTTTAAATGTTTCCACACCACCTCTTGAATCATTCTTGGTTCTAAAAAATCATCTACAACCAATAGTTTGGACTAGATGAATTTTCTAGTAATGCTACAAAATCCCAAACTTTATTGTCTTCCATAGATTTCATCTATTCATTCATGACATCAATCCACTTTTGTGAATTTGGACAATCCATAGCCTCACGAAGGTTGATTGGATCATCCTCCATCATTCCAATATTCATCTCATGTTCTTGAAGAAATTCCACATAGTCGTTAGACAATACATTTCTTCTCTTTCTAGTGGATCTCCTTAATGGCACAACTTCTTGAGGGATTGAAGTTTGAACAGTTATAATGTTGTCACTTTCAGAAGTATCATGATGATTGCCTTGATTATTTGTATCATTAGAAATATCGGGATTGGGGTCTTGATCATTTCCAACAATACCTATGGGAATATGAGCATACTCCTCCTCAAAGACAACCTCTCTAAACTTCTCTCCCCCTCCAAATTCAAAATCCTCAAAGAAGTGAGCATTTTCAGTTTTGAAAATAGACTTAGATGTGGGATCATAAAATTTATAGCATTTGGATCTTTCAGAATAACCAACAAAGTAACAATTGACAGTCATGAGACCCAATTTCTTCTCATTTGGCCTATAAGGCCTAGCTTCAACTGAACATCCCCAAATGTGAAAATAATTTAGACTAGTCTTTCGATCAATCCAAAGTTCATAAGAGATTTTGACAGATGCTTTAGTCGGGATTCTATTAAGATATAAGCTCCAAATGATTCTCCCTAGAGTGATATAGGTAAGGAATTATGACTAAGCATATACTCCTCACCAAATCCTTAAGTGTTCTATTTCATCTTTCAGTAACACCATTTATAGTGGGCGAACCCGGCATAGTGTACTGTGGGATGATACCACTCTCCTCTATAAATTATGCAAAATGTCATGGACATTGTTCAACTGATCCATCATATCTACCATAGTATTCACCACCACGATCATATCTTATTTTTTTGAACATGTCTGATGAGAACTTTAGGATCGGATACCTTGTGATGGGTAAGGCCCAGCAACCGTTAGGCCGATTTAAATAGTGAAAACGAATTCCTACAGCCCATTTACACACTTAAGATAGAGCGGCCCGATGTTCAACGAGAGGACCGAAGATAGCCTTAACGAAATAAAGCGTTTTCTGCCAGCTGGCCCCTGGGTTCGGTCCGAACGGTTACAGAACGGTCACAAGTCCACGTTTTCCACACTTCGGGCCTTCCCACGTTGACCACGCCTCGGTCCCAACCTCGTTTTACATCCCGCGATACCAACCTCTAACAAACCTGTCAGAGGCGGTTACAGAGCGTGATTTACACACGCTATAAACTCTATAAATACAGGGCAAGACGACGGAAATAGCAGGACCCTTTGGACGCGTAAGAACATGCCGTTACCCTGCCGGAGTTCTTACTGCTTTCTTTTCCTTGTCATTTTCATTTAGCCTCTGTTGTATCGATTATGAATTATTCGATTAGTGAACAGGCTAAGAGCATAATCTGCTCTTAGTCAAGTGGTTTTCACCCAAATTCCTGGGTTTCTACTATACATCGCTGTGCATTTACTTATTTCCAGCTTTTAATCGTCTTCCACATCTAAAACAAATCAGAACCGAGTTCGTTTGTTAAACGAACCGGACGACTGTTGGTACCCCCTAAAAAGGGACCATAACAATGTCCAAAGTCTGAGCCTTTTCTGAATGAGATAAATGTAGTCATATCTAGAGTAATCATCAGTGATTGTCATAAAATACGCTTGGTCATTAATAGTAACAGTAGAGAATAATCCACAAATATCATTATAGACCAAATTTTAAAACATTAATCAACCGATTGACTACAAATCTCCGTTTATTGGTTTGTTTACCCTTTATAGAATGTATAAAACACTAAAGTATGAGAAATATAAATGTTTGAGAATTTCATTATACACTAATTTTTCCATTCTCAGAATGGATATGAGGGCCAATATTTTGTGCCAGAACGTAGTTGAATTCTCATTTGTTAATTTTCTTTTGACACCTCGAGTGCTAACATGTAAGGATTCACAATATGAAGTAATTAAATTGAGATGATAAAGATTATCATAACCAGACAAAGAACCATATCAAACAGAAAGCGAATCTTGAAGTGAACTAAATTTTTCATTTCCAAATGAACAAGATAAACCAAATTTGTACAAAACAGAAATAGAAATAAATTTCCGTCTAAAAGACGGTACAAAAAAATATCATCAAGATCCAAATAAAAATCCAATCTTTAATAATAATCTAAATTTTATGAAAGTTTCAACTTCACCCATATTGTCATCGGCCACATTGATGTATCTTTTACCATCATTTGGCTTCTGGCAACTTATGCAACCCTGCATAGACACACTAATGTGGGTAGATACATCTGAATCTATCCACCATATATGTCTAGACACCGAAGTCAAATTAATCTCATAACAAACCAATGAAAGAATCATATCATTTCTAGCACGCCAAACATGATAGTGCAATATTTTTTTTCATGTCATTCACCTTGGTAGAAATAACATACAAGTACATTTGATTCAGAAGATCTACTCTGTTAATTCTTTCTGCTATGTGTATTTGCAACAATTTTATCCTTATTTTTGAACATATTCTTACTCTTAGATTTAATGGCAATGTGAGCACTTTCAGTCTTTTCTTACTTCAATTTTTCTTTTTCCTCAACACAATGAGAAACCAACTCATTAAGAGTCCAAGACTCTTTTTTATATTTGTAATTCACTTTGAACTGATTGAATTGAGGAGGAAGCGATATCAAAACCTTATGCACAAGCAAATTTTCATGAATTTCTTGCTTAATTGCATTCAATTTTGAAGCCAGATGAGACATGTGCATAATGTACTCTCGAATATTGTCATTACTACTATACTTCATCGAGAAAAGATAAGTTAAGAGTGTACGAATTCCAGCTTTTTAACTCTTGATATATCTTTTCTCAATTTGTGCAAGTAAAACTTTAGCCGTAGTTATCCTTTCAGATATAGTGCCTCTGAATGCTTCCGAAATGACTTTTTTCATAATCATAATACACATGCGATTAGATTTCTCCCATCTTTCAATCTCATTCTTTTCATCAGAAGTACTCTTTTCCGTAAGAGATGGGGGACAATCCATTCTTAATGCAAGATTCAAATCCATGACTCCGAGAACAATCTGAACGTTTTCTTGCCATGATTTGAAATTAGTTCCATTCAACATGGGAATCAAATTGATATTAGTAGAACTTTTAATTAAAAAACAAAATCACAAAGAGTCAATTTCAGGTCACACCAAAATAATATATTCAAATAATAAAATATACTCAATCTACATAACATCGTAACTCCATCAATATTTTATTTTTGGACCAAATATTGACTTGTAAATGATAATCCTGGTATAACAATAAATATTGAGAATAAATCATGTCGAGAATAAATCTTCCTTTGGAACAATCTATAATCACATGCAAAATAAAATAATTCTCATATATTTATTACTATAAACATGCAAATAATCCATCAAATATTATTCTTCCTTTGAACCGAGTAATATTTACGAAAAAATGCACAAAACTTTTTATATATTAAAATAAAATTGATTTCCACAAGAGAGGCCACTTTGGTGACATATTTGCATCAATCAATTTCATTCAAATATATATATATATGAATCAAGTATATTTAAATAGACAATTTTTGAATCTACCACCAAAATCAAATCTTGAACATATCTTATTTAAAAATAAAATAAGATATTATATGCATATTAACAACCAAATTATATTGCATATATTACAATAAATAAAGATACACACATATATCATCTCAAATTGCATAAATATTTAATTCAAGCATATCTTAAACTTAATATGCATATATTTCATGAATTATACCTAATTCATTGTTTTATTTAACCATCCATAGCCTTGGTCGTACTACCTCAACCAAAAAAAACTTTCTGCCTTTGGGTTAGATTTCAACTTAACAAATCTTAATTAATCATGCATAAAACATAATTAACGAATTAAATCGGTATCAAATAAATCTCAACGGAATGACAATTTTTACCGTATAAGAAAAAACCTTAAACTTTTCCTAATCAATAAATTTTCAGAATCTAAAAAATTTCGGAATCTAAAATTTTCAGATTCTAAAGGAAACCGAAAGATGCCGTAACAAACCCCAATTTTCAGATTTCAAAAAATAGAAAAAATCTCGACTTCCTCATAAGAATTTTATCTCAATAATTCAATATGCTCCGATGCCAATTGTTAGAATTATTGAGAATAAAGATAGAGAATTTAACAATTACTAAGATCTATTAGAATCAATTGTATCTCACCGTAAAACAAAGTAGTCTAGTAAATCCGTAAATCCAATGGTGGGTCTTCCACATCAATACGTATTTCGTGGAGAAGTCCTTTAGGTTTTTCCCGAAGTTAATCTCTTGATGGGATGAATAATATATCTGAAAGAGTACGTATGATTTGGGGACCACAACCATCTTTACATACGGCAATTATGGCTTCCTACTTCAACCCATCATAGAAGTAGAAGCCGAATAGTCTCTATGCAGTAAAGACCCACACCGTATTGGATACTTTAAATCCAATTAATTTAATCACTTTTGATAGATTTATAAATAAAATAATTTTCAATACATAATTATTTACATATAGTCCAACGTTAGATTAATGATCCAACACAATATTGTCGCGACCTAAAGTAAATCTCCATTGTCTAAAGCAAATGATTGTCTAACACAAATATTGATATGCTATCGTGATCTTTATCAATTTGTTTTTGAAATTTAATTTGAAATTAATGATGCTTACTAGCCGAATTGTATCAAAACTTTGACTCTTGATTAATAGTAAAAACCCGAATCCAAATAAAATCGTCAATATTTCTATATGGTCTCCATCCAATTACTTTATTGAATAAAAAATGGAATCCTTTTCCTGCTCGCTCTGTCTAACATTGTAACATGATCTGGCAAGTAATGTCTTTCTTGAGGGATGGAATGGAACATCGAGATTTCAAACTTTATTGAATAATTCAATCAACCATTAAAGAACCAACCACAAAATTCAGCAAAGCTCCCAGTTTGTTTTTGTAAATATGACTCATGATGCTTCACTATTATCATCGTTTTTTTCTTTCTAATGTATGCATGCAATGGAATATAGACTACAAATATTTTTTCCACTAAGAAACATAACAGAAAAAATCAAGAATATGACCAAATAGTTGCCACTTACCATGCGATTAGTTCATTAGACATTTTATTGTCACCCCCCAAAACCTTTGTTTGCTACAAACTGAACATTGAAAAGTAAGTTTTCAACATAAGAAAATTGATATATCTAAACCTCGATTGCTGCTTTTTCTTGGATATATCTATCTGCTTATTTCCCAATGAACCCCAACCATTGAAGTACCACTGCTAAAAGAAGCATGAAAATAGCAAGGATCAGACCCGGTTTTCCGAGAAGCCAGTTCTTTGTCTTCCTTGTAACTTCTATGCCTCCTTGAAGCCTGTTACCCCATCTCATCTGCAGTGGATAACAACACATAAGTAGTAGGAGTGTAAATTAAGAAGATTTAGATAGATGCATACCATAGTGTCAAGGGCATCTGGTGACAAAGACGACAAGGCCTGCTGAGCTCTCTCTGCTTCTTCACGAGAAAGCTTGAACCCGAATTGCTCGCTCATGTTTGCCATTGTTTCAGGACTCATAGTTTTCATCATTGACGAAAGCATCTGAGAAAAATTACGAAGCATCTTATCTCATGTATGGAAAAAAACGTGCATAAATTATGCTGCAAACCTGTCGCATTGTAGGGTCTTTCATTTGTTTTCTCACTTGCTCTTGTAGATTATCAATAGGGAAACTTTCAGCTCCAGTATTGGATCCATTGACTTCCACATTTTCTACCGTGCTGTTGCCATCTGAATTTACCCCATTGGAATAAAATGCAGAAGCTGAATCTATCTTCTCTTGCCCCGTAACAGATTTTGACATTTCGAACATCCTTTTCCGTTCTTCTGGAGACATACCCCCTATCATCTCATTTGCCATTTTAATCATTTCAGGTGTCACATTTGGCATGACTGAACCTGGATTATTTGGAGAACCATTCAATGCGGATGATGTGGCCTTATTTCCATTCAAGGAGGATGTCATCTTGAACATCTTTTGTAGGTCTTCCGGTGACATATTAGCCATTACATCACTAGCAGCCTTAAGCATTTCGGGGGACAGGTTTGCCGGAATTGATCCAGGTGTGATGGGAGTATTTTTTCCATGGAATTTGGCAGCTAATCCAGCCATTTTTTGAAACTCTTGAGGAGACATGTTCCCAATAGCAGTTGATGCAGACATTAGCATATCAGGAGATATACCTTCAATATTTCGAGGACCCATAGCAGATAAGGTTTCAGGATCGGTGCGAGAAATGAAATCCTGGAATGATCTACAACACCAGAACCAAAAAAAGCATTCATTTTGAGGACACATGTTATAATACAAGACATCAGATGAATATTAGTAACATGTTACGGAACGTGACTCATCTTAAATGATATGAACAGACCTTGTAGATTCTGGATCATCCCTCAAAGCTTCCAAATATTCAGTATTATTATGATTAAAATCGGTAATATCCGCAGTCTGATTCGAATTCTGTTGGGCAGCAACATGAGATTGTAACATTGTATGCACAGAGCTTAGATCTGGCTGATTCTCAGATGTAGTCGCTTCATCAATAATTTCTTCAATGATCACTCCTGATGAATATGTAAGTATTTAAGCAGTACTAAAATTTGCTTAAAAAAAATAAACTACATAACATGTCTAAGGATTCAGGGATTGTTCTATCAGATTTATTTTCAATTAAAGATTCATTGAATATGCACCAGAAGCAAGGAAAAAATCTTACCTTTTGAAGGGCATGCACTTCCCTCTTTCATTAGCTTTTCCTTAGCATCCCTGTATATGATGTCAATAGGTAAATTTTGGACAAGCCAAAAAATAATTGCTCATAAAATTAATGAAGAGAAAAAAAATTGTCAATACAGTCATGACTGCCAAAATTATATAGGCGACTTGTAATGCATAAAAGGCACAAATTTATTACCTCAAAACTTCTGCAATGGTTTCATCTCCAGGGGAAACTTGAAGAGCCATAGTCAAGTCTGATACCGCGTCCTGAAAATATTAATGTGAAGATATGTAAGCAAACAGCAACAGTGAGCAATGCTTGAATAAGTGAAACTAGGCAACAGTAGCTCACTTCTAGTTTCCCAAGTTCCTTGTATGCTTGGCCTCTACGATAAAGAGCCTTAAGATTCCTTGCATCGAATGCCAGGGCCTCGGTGCCTTCGTTGATACACTCCACGAATTGTTTGGTCTTAAGGTAACAAGACATAATGTTTAGTGAGCATGCCAAAATGATATTCCGCCCTCTTGAAGATGGGACACCTTTGAGAATTTCTTTTGCCTAATAACAAGTCAAAGAGAAAGGAATTAGGTAAACCACATGATGCTGATAGCATGATGATTAAACACCAAACACAAACTTACTCGAATATATTTCTCCAGGGCACTGCTATATCTTCCCTGATTGTGAAATTCATTCCCCTGAGATAAACATGAGAGCTCTGTCATGAACTGGGACACAGTTTTTTCCCTTGTTCACAAGCACAAATTGACTTTAACGTTTTTCAGATGATCAATGGATCCAACTGAATTTTGTGTGATTAGACACCTACTACAGGCCATGCCATAATAGTTTTGAGTCGAACTAAAATTCAAATTAACCATACAAAAGCCCCTGGAACAGTCAACTTCTAATTTTACAAAAAGAATGTCAAGTGCTTTATCTTTATCCATGATAAAATAGAAATGATTCCTTTTACATGGACAAAATGCCACTTGGGGGAGAGGGTGTCATGCAAACGAACTAAGTTTGACTAAGATGTAATAAAAAGGATATTATGATATCATTAAATTTGAATCGATTGCAATTGCATTAGAAAAGAGAAATATTACCTGCTTTTTTAACATCTCAGCTGCATTAATTTCGTAAGACACCTGAGCATCCAACCGGGCATGCATAGATGCTATTTCTTCAGGTGAAGACTTTGCCATTTTCTCTCCAATCTCTGCCATCTGCTCTGGATTAGTATGTCTCAGCTGCTCTGCAGCGAGCTTAAAGTCTTCTGGCCTCATGTTTTGCATGCTTTCTGTAGCCATACGTATTAAGTCTGGATTCGACATCATCTGAGAAGTGAGAAGTATAAAATATTACTGTCAGAAGCTACAATATCAAATGCACAGTATCACTTCGGAATAAAACTTGATTGATATACACCACATATCAAAAAAATATACAACTGTGCTACAGATAATCCTTGGTAAATAACACAATTTGGCAACACAGCACTTTCAACAGAATTGAATTCTAGTTTGAAAAAAACAAATAATAATGTAATTATATATACGTTCAAAGAACATTTTTAATTTCATATACTACTAAAAACGTGTATTTTAAATTAAATCAGGAGCTTTGGAGCAATACTCTTTGAAAATGGTTGATAAAGCAAGAATTTCCAAAAATTGGAGTTGCAAAACAACGAAGACAATAACGCATATGTTTGAAACAAACAAAACGCTAATCATCAACAAACGAGAAAAAAACAGAAATTGAGTGTTGTTTTCAGAAAAAAACCGCTCATTGCCCCAGTATATGAAATGAGGTACAAATCTTGATCAGGGGGTATTCATGATCTGGAAAACAATAAATAAACATAAGAACCTGTTCTTGTATTCGAGCAAAGTCCGCAGGCGACATGCGGCTCATCTGCTCCTGAGCAATCCTCATCAAATCCGGATCCATCATAGCGTTATTCATCGCAACCCAGCTAATTCTCCCCCACAAACCCACGAATCTTAAAATCGCAGTGACCAGAAATGCAACCAATCGAGACCCTAAACGAGAGAGAGCTAGAGCTTAGAGTCGGATTCTTCAAAGATGAAGACGGAGAGGCGTTAGGTTAGTTGCCGGTGGGGGTTGATGCGCATATACTAACTCAAATTAAAACTTGTTGGAACGAAATAGCCTGTTCAGTGAAATATATGTATATGGTTGACGAAATGTAAACTGTATTAATTCCAAAGGTAAGGTGTCACTTGTCAGAAGTTTTGTAAAATTACAACTCACACAAATTTCTTTTTCATTTTACCATGTGTGAATATACATTTTTTATTATATTAACTTTTATTTAATAGTTAATCAAACGAAAAATATATATATATGTTGTGATTTGTGTCATAATCAAATGTAACAGCTTTTAAAACTAGTAATGAATTAATGTAATTTTACTTATTGTAGAAAAAATTATGTAGCAATATCAAATCATGATTTTTGTAGTATCAATAAAAACTTTTTAACAATTATAGAAATTTTTTATGATTTTAGTAGTTATATGATGTTTGAGTTCATATAATCAATTTTTTATCATTAAATTATAATATTAATACTTATACTATGTATGATTAATATATTAAAATTTAACAATCATAAATAGTTATACCAGATGCTGTATAATTTTTTCCCAATAAAGTGAAACTTATCTTCCATGAAATAAATAGATTCGAGATCATTATAATTTTGAGTGATACCCACAACATTATTTTTGTCATCATATATCAAGCAATCTCAAAATTTAGCAAATTTGGTAGAATCATACCTAAAAGTGGTCTATTTAGTGTTTAGGGTGACCAACATGATATGAGATATAGGGCATGTTTGGTTTTACGGTAGGCACTGTCATACGGTGACCGCACCGTAATTTTATTTTTGACTATAAAACAATCTAGACAATTACGGTGATCGTACTGGGATTTTTGGCGGTCATATGACCATACTTTATACGTATGACCAACACACCGTGGTTTCTTAAATTTTAAAATTGTTCTTCAAAGTTAAATTAATTAATTTAAAACCAAACTCTAACCAAAATTATTCTTATTTCACAAATATTACACCAATTTTCTAAGTTGTTGTGGATCTGCGTTTTTTAGTTTCTTCTTAAAGTTAGATAATTTGTGAAACATTCGTAAAGTTGATGTCGACCCCGGGGACGTTACTGTCCTCATAATTGGTGAAAAATTTTAATATATTTTAATTGAAATCAATATGTATTTATAAATTGTTTTACTATTATCATAATTTATATTTCGATACATCATTGTAAAATAAGTTATTAAAAATTATATCTAAATATTAGTATATTGTATATGTAATGAACGTTTTAGTATTTATTTGAGTTATATTTATCTATAAGAAATATATTAATATAAAGGTTAAAATAAACATTTTATTATAATCACGGTAAGATCACCGCAGTTTTTTGTAACAATTTTCTAAAATCCAATCATAATTATCACGGTTATCTTAAGGCACGATACGATCACCACACCTCACTTCGATTTTGAAAAGCTAAACCAACAATCTTATAATATTATGTATATCCTCATATGTGGCTAGGGGTGTTTACTACTCGGTATTCACCGATTACCGAATTATTTTCATTACCGAATACTGAATTTTAAAAATCGGTTTTAATTTTTTTACGATTTCGGAATTCGGTTCGGTTCGGTAATTTACCGAATTCAATTTATTAATTATTTTTTTCTAAATATAAAATATTTAAATTCTTAATGGATAATTTTTCATATCCTAAAATGAAAAGAGAGGTATATGTGGCTCTGCTTATTGAGAATTATGTCAAATTCTCTTCATAAACAGAATCAACCTCATTTTTATGTCTTGATTCATCAATGGTCGGGGTAAATCATTCGACCCTTTTGGATCCACTTTACTTAGTCAATTCGTTACTTGTTGGCTATTATTGTGAAAGCCATATTTTTTTTGTGGAATTATCTCCCTTATTGTTTAATGGATAGATTTCTTGCCCAAATTTGGTGAGTTAAATATGTTTTAAGTTAGAACACATCTTTATTCTATAAAATTTCATATTCTAATCGGTAATTTAGGTAAATACCGAACCGTACATAAATAATTTGGTTTTTTACCGAACCGAACTATCGAAATTCGGTTCAGTATTCGGTAGCAAATTTATTGAGTTCATCGGTATTCGGTTTTTCAATTTCGGTTCGTACAACCCTATACGTGGCACACAATGGGACTTGTTAGCCACGTGGCCCACGTCTATTGTCGCATGCCATATCACCTGATACATAAATCTAATTTCAAAAAAATATACTCAACTTGACTCGAATACAATGACTTAAAATTATCAAATATAAGGATTGCTAACCAAGTTGTGGCGGGTATTCCGGATCTCATAATATTTGGTTAACAATGCCAAAATTTAAAAAATATTTTGGTATCATTATCAAAATATCACAATTAAAATGATTTGATTATCATGTTATGTTATTATTGTTTTTTTATATTCAAAATTAACTATAAGTGGAAGAAAAACACATCTTTTTTTACTATTGATGTATAATTAAGCTCACATCAAAACATCATTTCTAAAAGATAATCATTTATTATTTTTTATTACGGTCATAGTTCTACTCAAATGCAAGTGAAAAAACTCTTATAGGTTCTGAAATCAAACATTAACGATTATCACAAAATAAATGTAAAACCACACTTTATAATTTTGCTCCTAAGGATATTCTACCATGTCACCAAAATGTAACAACACAACCATGTTAAACCATTTTTTAGTATAGTTAGAAATAGTTGTATATATGAAAACAATGATAACGTAGTTATGAATCCATTTATTAAAAAAATAATATAAAAATTTGGTATTCAATATCTATCACAACTTTTCAAATATGGCTTGTTCATTAAACCAAAAATTTAACTGGTCATCGAGTTATTATCGTATTGTTATTGATATGTGTTTTAATATATATTTTTGAAATTTATTGTAATTAAATATAATTCAATATATATTTGCTTTCATTTGCCCATCACCTAGCTATGTCCAATAGGCTGATGATAGGGCCGAGCACCCAACATAGGCATTTCAGGCTAAATTTCAAGAGTTTGTATCTATCGAATATTGAACTGAATATCAAAATTGAACAAAAAAATATCAAACCAAATACTGGATATTGAATACAAAATACTAAACACTAAATATAAAATTTGTGTATTGTATTTGGTATTCCTATTACTTGCTCAAAGTAACAACTAAGTACAACGATTAATGTAATAAATAATGACTAAGGAAATTTCAATAAAATACATGATTGTTCCAATACCAATTTAATATAGATATTTTCTCTAACATCATTTTGATCACATCGTTATGATACAAACATGTCACGTTCCGTACTTCTTAGGAACACAAGCTCTTTGCTTAGTATCATGGATTAAAAACTTACAAATTGATTCTATAAAAAAGTCTAAGGAAATCTCATTCTTTATGCTCTTATGTCGTTGACATTGATAAACTCTCTAGTATCGACACTTATATTAGTCGAATTTTTTTTTGCATCATATTATCTACTTGATTAAATTCTCTTTTCGGACTAATTATTTGACATGTTTTTATTATAGACAGAAGACATTAGAAGGTTAGACTGACAATAAGTGACTTTACGTCTTATGATAGCAAATTTATGCACGAGTCCAATATAATACTTTCACATAGTACAATACCAATATCTGAATATTAAAACAGTAAGGTACAGGTGCCACAAAGAACTATAAAAGCCTAAATGCAAAGAATCAGGTTGAAATCTACAGAGTTGGGGACCATGAGCCAAATTCGCGAGGAATTTTGTGTTGCTCGTGAAAAATATGCACTATTCTTCGCGAGTGTAGTTGTAGTATAATTCACCGCAGCGGATTGCCATAATTAAGTGAAACTATGAAATTCGTCACGAATACAGTGTAATTCATCATGACCAAGTTAGAATTCCTGGCGATTACGAAGCAATTCGTGGCCAGTTAGGCTTCCAAGATGGATTTCTCATGAAATTGTAAATTTCTAACGACTACAATGAAATTCATTGTGAGTATCAAGACTTTTTTCCCCATTACTTATTCCAAAAAGTGAACACTTCTTCACTCTTGAGAACTTTTATTTATAAAAATGTAACACAAGTCTCCATTAAAGGCCCAAAGCCCACTTAAGCTCGTTAGATCATTGAAACGTTGAAATGTCCGTTCAAATTTGGATAACCTCTTGATCAACTTGGACACTTGGGAAGTGACGACCCATGTACCTACTAATTACAAAAGACTCCTAGAACAGCGTCGAGTCAGAACGTCTTGTGAAGCATTTCAAACAACCTTCGGATATACAAATTACGAAAATACCTATGAAAATATCAAAATTCCCTTGGCTTGTAGATTTAATTAGGGCATGGATCGAGTAACCGACATGATCATCATTTTTTTTATCCAATCTGATGGATACAGATCGGAAAAATGATGATCTGAAACCGATCCGCAATAGTGGATCGATTTAGAGATTGATTTACGGATACTCTAATATTTATTTTTAATTATAATTTATTATAAGAAATTACTACTAATCACAAAAAATGTTACTTATTTGCAAAAATACAAATTATAAAGCAACCAAAAAAACACGTCTTCGGAATTTTCAAACATGTATAAAGTAAAATATGAATTCAATACAATAATTAAATTAAAACAAATACTTGTAAACAATGAATTATTTTTTTCTTCTAAGTGTAGAAATCTGCAAAAAAAACATATATTTGTAATCACAACTTATAAAAATGAAATAAATTGTAAAATTAATTACATTTTAAATGATAATATAAAATATATGAAGAATTATCTAACTTACTATAAATATATGAATTTCAAAAATAAATCTTCGATGTTGATTACTTGATGTTCTTCAATATCGGTTATTTCTGCAAAATAATAACAAAATATAAAAACTTAATATTAACAAAGAAAAACAAATATTACACCATTTGATATATATATATATATATATATATATATATATATATATTTACTTGTTTCCAAATCCTCCAATTCTTATATATTCACCAACACAAAGTAGTGAAAGAAAGAATTTATAATAAGGAAAAAATATCTTATTATATATAACGTTTTAACTTTACAAAATTTAAAAAAATGAGAATATAATATAATATAAATATCAGTTATGAATTTTGAAAAACCATATCCGATCTGAAACCGCACCCGAACAGATCTTATTAAATATTTGTAGTTCGGATAACCAAAAAATCGGTTCTGTTACGGTTCGTTTAACTCGATTATTTGGAATCACCTGATTTTCATGCATACCCCTAGATTTAATCTCTCATTTGTAGATCACTAACTCTCGTTACTGGCATGACTAATTACTCTCATTGATGGGGTCATTTGGATAAAAAGAACATTGAATTCTGAATCCATGTGAAATTTTCACTAAGTCACGAGCAACCAAACTTTCTCTCAGACTTTAGCAAATTCCTCACATGTAACCCACCAAATACTTGAAGTAGATAGATATTAGTAAAAGCTAGCATATTCATCAAGTTCGATCACGTATATTAGTCAGATGTCGCAATGTTAAAGGAAAACAAAATGAAAGAAACACGCCACTCGATGCTCTCAAGCAGCACGAAAAGGTACCGAGATTTAAAAACACATTGGTGATGGAAGGGAATGAAGAGATATGCTGCGAACTACGTGACCGTGTGATACGTGCCAATGGACAAAGACAGGGTATCAACGCCCTAGGGAGTTCTCCAACCCCTTATAACATCTCAGAATGGAAAGAAGACCACATTACCATGGATTTTGTAGTTGGACTATAGATAAGGCCTAAGAAGAACAATGACATATGGGTGGTAGTTGATAGACTCACACTAAGATAATTCATTTTGTAATAGTCCGATTACTACTTACACGATATTATCCATTTTGGATTATGCTAGATCTAAAGAATCTAACATAATCTTCATGTCTTTACTAATTCGTTAGCCATAAACTTCTAGTTGGTCACACTTAAATTTTCGGTTCAACTGAATCTTTGCACTTTGCTAGGGAAAAATATCTCGTGAAAATGATGTTCGAATCAATATACTTAACCTATGATTGTTCCCAATCTCGTGAAAATGATGTTCGAATCAATATCTTTAACCTATGGTTCCTCGGCACCCCGAGGGATCTCACATTCACCTCTCCTTATGGAATCAACGTCCTCACTGACAATCACCTCACACATCTACGATAACTTGGGTCCTGCTCCAATACCAAATGTTACAACCCCCTTACCACTAGCACGATGTTGTGCGCTTTATACTAGGCTAACACGAATGACTCATATCTAATCATGTCTCTACTTTAGGGTGAGAACCCTTAACTTTATGGTTCCATTGGTATCCTTATCAGCTAGGGAAAATATATTATATAAGTGATAGACGAATAAATATTCTTAACTTATGATTGTTCAACACCTATAGCTGATATTGGGATTCACTTGCAAGACCTTACGTTACATGGATCACATTTTGAGGTTACATGAGATACCACTAAGCATTGTATGAGACAGAGACATAGAATTTACCTCACGGTTTTGGCTGAGTTTGCATAAGGCGTTGGGTATTTAGATTGGCGATGAACACATCATATCATTCCTAGACAGATGGACATACATTCAGAACCAACTAGACAATGGAAGACATGTTTCGCCTTGTGTACTACACTTCGAGGGAAATTGGGTAGAATTTATGTCATTGGTGGAATGTGTTTATAATAATAGTTATCAAATTATCATTGGTATGACACCTTACGAGGCTCTATACGCATGCAAGTGTAGAGCACCATTATTTATGAAATTGGAGAAACGTCGCTGACGGGACCCGAACTAGTGTAGAAGTGACGAAGGAAAAGGTGTGCATAGCGAGAAATAATATGAAAGCGACTCAAGACCAATATAAAAGTTAGGCATATATGAAAAGATGACCATTGGAGATATAGATCACGGATGAGCGCTTTTAAATGTATCTATCACCCATGAAAGAAGTGACCATGGTAAAGTGATCGAGAAACTTGAGCACGCGCTTTGTGTTCTTGTTCCAGATAGTGGAGAGTGTAGGGAAATTTACTTTAATGCTAGAGCTACAAATGAAATGCGAAGGATACACAAGGTGTTCCACATCTCTCATATAAGGAAGAGTCTAACTGAGGGCATATATCAATGAGCAATATAACCCTTGGAACTAGCACCAGATTTGTCATATGAAGAGGTGCAAATAAAAGTGGTAGATAGAATCAAGAGAAAATTAAAGAGTTTAGTTATCTCCATTGTAAAAATACAATGGTCAAACCATGAAGAAAAAGAAGTCACCTAGGAGGTGGAGTTTGAAAACTCAAGGAGTTTCTCCATATTATGGAAGATTAGCATGTGCAAATTTCGGGACGAAACTCCAAATAAGTAGATGATGATGTCACATCCATAAAACTGGAATGAGACATGGATCTGTAAAATTGAGCAAGTTCGTTACGTTGATCATGTTTCTTAGATCGAAAGCCCTATTAAATAGGTAGGACTAAAAGAGAAGAGATTAGTGAAGGAAGAACTAAGTTGAATAACTATAAATGGATGTCAAATGGGAAGGGAATGGATGATGACTCTAAAAGCTGGATACGAAAAACTCGGATAATAAACCAAAGATAGAAAATCATAACAAATTGTGCACATTCTTTATGACTACTGCTTAATTCGTCGTGACTATGATAAAACATGTACTTTCGTCGCGAGGCTTTGATCATTCATTGAAAAGAACACCATCGGTTGAAGATCGCGAAATCCTTGGAATTCATCACAGAAACCGCATTCATCAGGAGAGTTTGATAATTCGTTGCAGAAGAACACGATTGGTTGAATTTGTTGTAGAAGCCTTGAGATTCATCGAGCAACCCATTTCGTCTCGAGTACTTCAAGTTCAAGATTCTTTATAGAAACTTACAAATTCGTTGTGATCATGCGTAACTTCGTCGTGAATTTGGTGGTGTAAAGGTATACAATCAATACATACTAAGGTAAAGATAATGGTGATCAAATTTCTTAAGTCACGACCAATAATGACACAACATCACTAAATGATTTTTTCTAATGCATGGGACCGACGAGAGCTATAGAATGTCATTACGGATCACGGTAAGTAGACTGAACACACTTTAATAACAAAAGGTTCCATAATAAGAAAATAATGGTCAAGTCAAAACCTCGGGCGGTGGTACCCCAAAGAATTCATGAAAAAAATATTATGAATTAATAATGAGGGCAATATGGCAACACATTGCCAAATATCATGCTCGCTCACGTTACACAAAAAATGTAGGTCAGGTGTGAGAACAAGTATCAACCCTTACACGATAAGGAACCGAGGATGTAAATGTTTGGTGAAATGGACCCAAATGAGACGGGGTAGTACATACCCCCATTCGGTAAAAGGGAAACCATATAGCTCGTATGATCGGCTAACATGCTTCTAGTTACGGAACACTCTGATAACATAACGGAAAAGCACATAACATAAAACAACGGGTCCTAAAAAACGAATTATATTTTTATCATGATACTTGATTTTAAATTCGATATTTCTATTACTAGAGTATGACCACTGTTGATCTCGTCTAAAAATATTTTAGAGCGTTTGTTTTTAGATCAATCAATTTTTAATTATTCAGAATTTAATTGTTGTGGGGACACAAGCGATATACGAGGTTGGACCCACAATGTGTGGGCTTACGTCCTCGGGAGAGCGAAGCTCTACCTTGGTTTTCACTATGATATTCAACAAATACGAGTATAATGATGTGACAACAATAATCAAGATGGAAACGTCTCAAAAAACGATCGAAAACACTCCGTTACGATGAAACTGCCGAAAACTCGTGAGTGAGGGTGGAGGTCGCGAGTTTTCGAACGAAAACTCGCGAATGGCACTGTTCCAACAATATCTCGTGAACAGTGAGAAGCTAACAAGAACTCGCGATTGGCACTGTTCCAACAATATCTCGCGAACAGTGACAAGTAACAAGAACTCGCGAATGGTGATACGCCGAGCGAAAACTCGCGGATGTGGTGCTTCTCGCGAGATTTCGAACGAAATCTCGCGAGTCCCCTGGCCAAGCAATGAGTCGCGAGTTTTGGAACAGAAACTCGCGACTCGTGACTTTTCGAACGAAAAGTCGCGGGTATGGGGTTGGACAGCGAAATCTCGTGACTACTAGTACGATGCATGCTCTCGCAACTTTTTGAGCAAAAAGTCGCGAGTCACAGGATTCAAAGGGGTCTCGCGACTTTTTGTACGAAAAGTTGCACTAGGTCAAAAACTGGCGAAACCGGGAGCTTTGGGAAGCGTGCCAAGAATCTGAACCCTTTTCTGGGGCCTAGGGTCTTGTATTTATAGAAAAACTCGACCTAATAAGTGAACTTAAGGTCCAAAAGCTCAATCTTAGTAAAATTAGCCCAACTTACTTAGAAAATATCCAATTAATCCAGAATAAGTGTCACAGCGCCACGTAACTTCTGGACTCCATCCCGGTCGAGAGTTTAGTCGGAAATGCGATGAGAAAATACCGGAAAACCTTGTATATCAGTTCTTTGCCTCCAAACAGTGAATACGCTGCCACATAACATCATTGCACCCGGCCGATGTGCTCCCGGGTGGACAAATTACAAAAATACCTCTGGCCCCGTCCGGGGCCGAAATAACCCAAAACATCTCAAAACACTTACAGAAGCCTTATATAGGGTCCAGCATGCCTGAATTACGAAAGTACCCTCGAATACGCCTCGCGATAGACATATAAAAATACCGAAAATACCACATAGCCACGTCGGACGAGCCCCGAGGTTAACATAATTACATAAATAACCTTGGACAATATCAACTGTAAATATCTTTTAAGTCATGAAGATGAGCCATAGGTAGAATGAAGCTGAGTCATGTAGCAGTTGACCCATGAGAGTATATGCCCGACCTTTTAGGCTTCCTATCAAAGAACCATGAAGTTAGATTATCATAAGCGAGTTTGGCCTAGAGAGTTCAAAGAAGTAGACCTTGTTCTAAGAAGCGTTCAAGTCCAGAAGTAGGCATGACGAGGGTCAATGGGATGTGTGAATACTAGAGAAGTGGTCGTTGTTATGGTATCATGCACAGAGAGTTACTTATTTTTAACTGTTCAATGGTTGCTAGTGTCGATGAATTGGGGAACAAGTAAAATACATTTTAGCCCCCGATGAATCTATAAATAAAAGAATACGGGAAGGAAATTGGATATGCTTTTATTAACCTAGGCAAATCTCTTTTGAGTTCTCCTATAATCTAGGCGATTTCCTTATATCTTAATCTAGCATTTGACATTCGTTTATATTGTTGGATCCTTTGTAATTTGGTTGTTATGGTTCATATGATGAGATATTTTTTCTCTCGGAACTGTAGTTTATTTATCTACTTTTATGGTTTTCATGTAAAATATTGTGTGCATTAAGTTGTCCCCACAAACAACTAAATATAAAATATGTTTATCGAATTGTAATCACTCATAAACCAGGTGACTATTTGTACTCCTACAAAGGAACCATAACAATCTCTAATATCAAAATAACGGGATACAAGAGGACTAAAAAACTAGAAAGACTGAATGCTTATAATCGGGTTAAAATCTCCGAAACTAGAGAGAATGGGCAAAATTCGCAAGGAATTGGCCTTGCTCAGTATGAATCTGCAATGGCCGCCGTGATTGTAATGTAGTTCATAGCGATGGAGTTATAATTCATCGCGATGCCTTGTTTCCATAAAGCTATGCAATTGGTCACGAGTGTAGTGTAATTCCTCGCGACCAAGTGTAATTCCTTGTGAATAAAGTGTAATTTGTTGCGAGTTTCATGACTTTGAGTCTTTTTTGATAGACTCGTGCCAAAAAGTGAACATTCCTTATATCTTTACACCTTCTATTTATAAAAAATGAAGACGGAGACTCTATTCTAGGCCTAAAGGCCACTTAAGCCCGTTTGATCGCTATTAACCTCGTTCAAATCAGGATAGCCTCTCGATCACCTTGGACACATCGTGAAGTGTCCCGAACAACCTCGGGTCTTGCACATTACAAAACCCTTCCTCATCTCTCTAGGTGCCTAGGTACCATAAGGCTTTCCTCATTAGAACCTTGCCCTTTCTACCTCCCCACATTCTTAGTTTTGATTTGGCACATTGAGAAAATGTAATCAAAGACTTTTGACCGAGTTCACCTTTGTGAGTTGAATTAAATAAGAATATTGCACACGAACTACTCACTTACTTTTGTTGGGAATTCAAAATTTATTAGGGTTTCAGATTGTTGAAAATGAAGTAATCACTAAATGTGAAAATGATAAATTAACTGTTAGAAGAAATAATCCAGTCAATCGTAACAAATCTTCTGAATATTATATCAAAGGCACATAATCAAGATGCGATCCTAAATATATGATTTCTTGTTATTGTTTTGAATAAAGTTAGTCACTATATATATAGTATAACTCAATTTGATTTTCATGTCGAAATAAAAGAGTTTTATTCATTTCAACAAATTTGCAGAAGTTATGCCATCATATCGAAGCATTGAAATTATGGGAGGTTGTTCAATGAAATTCTGATAAATGCACTTCCATCATCACCTTCTTTGGCTCAAATAACACGTCATAGAAAATTACAAGCAAGAAAAGGACAAGCTAGAGTGGTTATCTATTCTGGATTAGATCGTTCCATATGACCAAGGGTACATAGACTCACTTCAGCAAAAAAAATATGGGAAAAGCTTAAACTACAATTCGAAGGAGATAATTTTACTAAGGAGCTCCAAATAACCAAACTCGAACATGAGTTTGAACACATTAAAATGACGACATCAGAAACAATCAAGCAATATGTGGATAGAATCTCGAAAGTGGTAAATCAATTGAATATGTTGGGTGCACCAAGAGATAAATTTATAATTGCCAAGAAACTTTTACATTCCGTTTTACTTCGATTCGAACCAAATGTGAGTGTTCTTGAAAACTCATCCGATTATGAAACTCTAACAGTTGCAAAAGTTTCAAGCTCGCTGCAAACTTTAGAAAACATGATGGTCTCTTGGAATACTCAATCATCATATGAGATTTCACTTATCAACACACAAATAAAAACCAACATTGAAAGTGATGAATTTGGAGATCACTCAAATTCAGCGGAAAAACTCAAATCTGGAAAAATAAAACAGTCAAGTTTCAGGAAAATATAAAATTCCGTCATGTTCTCATTGTCAAAAACATTCACACTTGGAAAAATATTGTTGGATGAGACGAGATGCAATTTGTAAGAGTTGCAGAAAAACAGACTACATTGAAAAGATATGTCCAAACAAATTTCAAAATCATCATCAAGGTGAATCAACTGCTGTGATGGATGATAAAGAAAAAATTGAAATTATGTTTGTAGCAAAGAATATCTTATCTTAATATGATCAAACAACTACTTAAGCCATGCAGAATTGTTGACTGATTGATTCTAAATAAACATGTCATATGGTTTCAGACATAAAATATTTTAATTCTCTTGTTTCAGAAAAAAATACAAAAGTCAAAATTGGTAACGTAGCAATTCTTGAAACGAAGGAAAATAAATCAATTCTAAATACAACTCTTTATGGTGAAAGATTAGTAAATGATGTTATTTGGGTAACTCACTTGAATATTTATTTATTAAGTGTAGTGTAGCTCAATAAAAAGGGATACAAACTCATCTTTGAAGACAATAGATGTATTATGAATGATTTCAGATGTACTGAGATAGCCTCTGTAACAACAACATTGCAAATTAAATTCTAAAATGGTTCCTAAAAAATTAAGGTAAATACAAGCTAAAAAATATAGCTTCAACTGAAAAATTGCATCGCACTTAGGATCATGTCAACTACAAAAACCAAAAGTGATTCAAAATGAGCTATTGAAGAACTTTCTGTTAAGTGTGGAGATCGGTATTGGTATCAATCGGTTACACTTGGATGACGATCGGCAATATGGTTGATCGAGGCACACATGGAAGACGGGATGGTCGGTATTGTTACCGATCGGTTTAGGACCGAAGTACGCAATACCGAATGTGACAAAGGGACCGAAGCATGTTATCCGAAGATATGAGATGGAAGCAATCGGTCTAGGACCGAACTAAGATATGGTAGGGCCCACAAGTCAAAGATATCGGCGTGTATTGAAGGAGATATTGAAGGAAATAATATCATATCAAATCTATATATATGAACGCATATATATGGTTTGATTATGGATAATCATATATGAAGATATAATCAAATATTAGGAATATTTGTTTGTTACCTTAATATCTCAACCACCTCATCTATATAAAGGGGTCTTAGTGTTCATTGTCATGTACTTCAATACTCTTGTATTCCCAGTTTTCCTCTTCGTGTGTGTGTGTTGTTATCTTCTCAAGTGATAGTGAATTTGGCCGTTTACGCCGGTCACGTGGTTTTTCCCTTTCCGGGTTTCCATGTTAATTTCTTGTGTTGTTGTTTTCTCTTTGGTTTAATTCTCGGGTTCTACTTAATCTATCGAGGTTGTTCGTACTCGTGTTTAATCCCCAACAATTGGCGGAGGCTGTGGGGTGTAGTGGTGCAATCGGCGATGGGTGAAGATAAGGGAAGCCTAAGGATGTTTGACGGATTTGATTTTGCATATTGGAAAATGCAAATCCGTAATACCCTTTATCGGAATGATTTAGGGGAAGCATTAGAAGAAAAGAAGCTGGCAAAGATGGAGGATGCGGATTGGCAGAAATTGGATCGTAAGGCGTTGGCGATCGTTCAACTATCGTTGTCGAAGAAGGTGGCGTTTAACTACAACAAACATACAACGACGTACGGTATGATGAAGGCGTTGTCTGATATGTACGAGCGGCCATCATCGACAAATCATGTGCTCTTGACATGGCAGTTGTGTACCATGACGATGGGAGATGGTGCTTCCGTTGTAGAACATTTGAATGATTTCTACAATCTTACCAACCAGTTGTCGTTGGCTGGACATGTCATGGATGATGACATGCAGGTCGTTGCCATTCTTGGTACCAAGCTCGAAAGCTGGTCGATGAAGGTTGATATCATCAGTAGTCAACCGGGGAAACTCAATCTCAATGATGTGCGGGCTCGACTCATCAGTGAGGAATTGAGACGAAAGTATAAGGGGATACCAAAAGTAATGCATTGGTGGCTGATTCTTCCGGGGGTCGGAAGAATAACCGAGGCAGAATGGCGAGACCAGGGCCCGATCAAAGAATCAGGGTAAGTCGAAGAATCGGGGGGAGCCCGATTGCTGGAATTGCGGGAAGAAGGGACACTTCCGCAGGGAATGCAAGGAGCCGAAGAAGGAGGAGAATTCAGCATCGGTAGAGGCTGAATCTGATGATGCACTTGTACTCTGTCTCGAGAGTCCAGTGGAGTCATGGGTGGTTGACTCAGGTGCATCCTTTCACTCCTGTTATAACCAGAAGTTGTTTAAGTCTTTCAAAGTAGGGAATTTTGGGAAGGTTTATCTTGCCGATGGGAAGTTCTTGGAGATCACAGGTCGGGGTGATATACCGATCCGATCCTCAAATGGTTACTGTTGGACCTTGGAGTATGTAATATATATACTCGGACTGAGTAAGAACCTGATATCGGTCGGACAGTTGGATTCCAATGGGTATCGAACGTCATTCGAGAGCGGTCGGTGGAGAGTGACCAAAGGGGCTTTGGTCATCGCTAAAGGAATCAAGTCGGAAACTTTGTACGTGAAGAAATCGATCGGGGCAGATGGGGATCGATCCACTCTCACTACACTGGAGACCAATGGGTCCCATAGGGGCCGATTCATTGAGGACCGAAGGAGGTTGCTGAAGATGTGGCATGATCGCCTTAGCCACATGAGTGATAATGGCATGAAGATCATGGCCCGGAAAGGATTATTGTCGATCTTTGAGGACAAAGAGGTCGGATTCTGTGAGGATTGTGTGCTCGGCAAACATAGAAGAGTAGCCTTTACCAAGGTGAAGCGGGATCGGAAAACCAGCAAGCTCGAATTCGTGCATACCAATGTTTGGGGTATGGCACCGGTCGAGTCCGTTGGAGGCTCGAAGTACTACGTCACCTTCATTGACGACTATACTCGTAAGGTATGGGTCTATTTTCTAAGGAAGAAATCTGATGTGTTCCCGACATTCAAAAAGTGGAAAGCAGAGGTGGAGCTCGAGGCTGGAACCAAGTTGAAGTGTCTGAAATCAGACAATGGGGGAGAGTATGACGGGGAGGAGTTCAGAAACTACTGTTTGGTGAACGGTATTAAGCTGGAGCGATCGGCCCCGAATAAGCCGATGCAGAATGGAGTTGCCGAACGAATGAACCGAACGTTGAATGAGCGTGCCCGATCGATGAGATTGTACGCTGGTCTACCAAAGACCTTCTGGGCGGATGCTGTGAGTACAGCAGCATACCTGATCAATCGGAGTCCATCGGTACCACTGGATTGCGAGTTGCCGGAGGAGAAGTGGACTGGGAAGGAGGTGAAGCTGGATCATCTCAAAGTGTTCGGTTGCATTGCGTATGTCCACATAGACCATGAGAAGAGGGATAAGCTTGATGCTAAAGTTGTAAAGACTGTTTTCGTTGGCTATGAAATTAATTATTTTGGCTATCGGTTTTGGATCGAAGGTAGGAAAATAATTAGATCGGTCGACGCGACCTTCAACGAAGATCAACTTTGCAAGGATACTGTCGCGAAGACTGAGGAGAAGTCTACCGAGGTGATAGTAGTGACACCATCAAGTGGGAGTAGTGGACCTCCGGACCGATCGGAGGAGCCGATCGGTATCACTTCTGATGTGGAGTCAGAATCTCAGTCTGATCGGTCAGATACCGATCAGCAGAATGAAGATCAGGCGACAAATGACAATGTCGAAGAAGTCACTCCTGTGTTGAGGCGGTCAACCAGGGAGAGAAGATCACCCGATCGTTACACTCCTGCAATGTATCATACATTGCTGACTGATGATGGCGAGCCAGAGAATTCCGAGAGGCTGTTGAGTCTCGTTAGTAGGAAAAGTGGGAGTTTGCTATGGAGGAAGAAATGGCGTCCTTGTCGAAGAATAAGACTTGGATCTTGACAGAATTGCCGAGGGGACATCGGGTCTTACTCAACAGATGGGTCTTCAGAGTGAAGCAGGAGGCAGATGGGTCCAAACGTTACAAGACGAGATTAGTGGTCAAAGGATTCTTGCAGAAGAAGAGAATTGACTATTCCGAAGTATTCTCACCGGTCGTCAAGATGACGATGATCAGGGTGATTTTGAGCATAGTGGTTGCGGAGAATCTCCATCTTGAGCAGATGGATGTGAAGACGACTTCCTTCATGGTGACTTGGAGGAAGAGATTTACATGGCACAATCAGAGGGGTTTAAGACGCATGGAAAAGAAAATATAGTATGCAAATTGCTAAAGAGCATGTATGGGTTGAAACAAGCTCCTCGACAGTGGCATTCAAAGTTTGACTCCCTAATGACCGAATGGGGATTCAAAAGATGCAAGACATACAACTGTTGTTATCTCCGATGGAGCAAAGGGACATACGTAATCCTTCTACTGTATATCGATGACATGTTGATCGCAAGGGGTGACATAGAGGAAATTAAACAAGTCAAGCGGGAGATGAAGGACCTAGGGCCGGTCTAGCAGATTATGGGAATGAGAATCTTGAGAGATATGCAGAAGGATACACTTACCTTGTCTCAGGAAAAATATATTGAAAAAGTGATTGATCGGTATCAAGTGGAAGACTTGAGGGTTACTAAAACACCTTTGGGAGCACACATGAAACACTCAAAGGAGCAGACGCCAATGACCGACCAGGAGGCCGAAGAGATGAAGAATGTGCCCTACTCTTCAGCGGTCGGTAGTTTGATGTATGCAATGGTCTGTACAAGATCTGATATTGCACATGGAGTGGAAGTCGTGAGCAAGTTCATGTCGAACCATGGGAAAGAGCATTGGGAAGCAGTGCTATGGTTGCTACGATACCTCAAAGGGACATTAGGGCGGAAGCTGTGTTTTAGAAGGGGATCGATCGAACTAACTGGGTACGTAGACGCCGACCTTGGAGGAGATCTGGACGATCGGAAGAGTACATCGGGGTATGTATTTACTGTTAGCGGTACATCTGTTAGTTGGAAGTCGAAGTTGCAAAAGTGTGCCTCACTTTCCTCCACTGAGGCAGAGTATGTTGCAATTTCGGAAGCAGGAAAGGAGATAGTGTGGCTCCATAATTTCCTAATGGAGATCGGTAAAGGGACCGATCTGCGGACTTTGTACAGTGACAGTTAGAGTGCCATTTGTTTAGCGAAGAACCCAGTATTTCATGCTAGGACGAAGCACATTGAGTTGAAGTATCACTATATTAGGGATCTCCTCAAGAGAAAGACGCTTCAGTTGATGAAGTTCAAAGGCACTGAAAATCCGGCAGACATGGTGACGAAGGGAGTCACTGTGGCGAAGCTAGAGCTGTGCGTAGCTCTAGTTGGTCTCACCAAGTGAGTTGGTGAGCGGGAACTATCATGAGAAGATGCATTATCGATCTCCAAGTGGGAAATTGTTAAGTGTGGAGATCGGTATTGGTATCGATCGGTCACACTTGGATGACGATCGACAATGTGGTCGATCGGGGCACACATTGAAGACGGGATGGTCGGTATTGGTACCGATCGGTTTAGGACTGAAGTACGCAATACCGAATGTGACAAAGGGACCGGAGCAATTGGTAGAAGACCGAAGCATTGATCCGAAAATATGAGATGGAAGCAATCGGTCGAGGACCGAACTGAGATATGGTGGGGCCAACTGGTCAAAGATAACGGTATTTATTGAATGAGACATTGAAGGAAATAATATCATATCAAATCTGTATATGTTAAGGCATATATATGATTTGATTATGGATAATCATATATGGAGATATAATCAAATACTATGAATATTTGTTTGTTACCTTAATATCTCAACCACCTCATCTATATAAAAGGGTCTTAGGGTTCATTGTCATGTACTTCAATACTCTTGTATTCCGAGTTTTCCTCTTCGTGTGTGTGTTGTAATCTTCTCAAGTGATAGTGAATTTGGTCGTTTCCGCCGGTCACGTGGTTTTTCCCTTTCCGGGTTTCCACGTTAATTTCTTGTGTCGTTGTTTTCTCTTTGATTTAATTCTCGGGTTCTACTTAATCTATCGAGGTTGTTCGTACACGTGTTTAATCCCCAACACTTTCCAAAGCCTACGAAATCCTACTCAACTGTGATTCCAAGAGTTCTATTGCAAGTGTAAATGATCTAGTTTACCATTTATAGGTAGTTGATATGCTTACAATATCTCTACAAACTTCTTAATTTCATGAACTACGAATGAAACTTGGAGTGAAAAATAGAGATTACTTTAAGGGGGAACTTATTTGAAATGAAATAATCACCAAATGTGAATATAATGAATTAGTTTTGGGAAAAAATAGTACATTCAACCGTAACAAATCTTTTTAAAATTAGTTCAAAGGCATATAGTTAAGATGCGATCATAAATTTATACTTATGTTATTATTTTGAATAAAGTTATACACTCTATATATATATAGTGTAACTCAGTTTGATTTTCACGTTGAAAAAAAAGAGTTTTATTCATTTTAACATATTTATAAATACCATACTCTCTGTAATTTTTTCTTTTATCATGTTTTCAAAGAGTTTATCTTAAAATGGATCCCAGCTTCTTTGATCCCAACACAGATATTTGTCCCTTCAGTAAATAGGGGAAAAGATGTAATGTTGCACTTTTAAAGAACTGAATAACACAAAATCTTCTCCATCTTCCATTTTGCTCACTGTTATCTCTTCCTTATCGCCATTCCTATTGAAGTTTATGTTTGAGCATTCACTACAATTCAACACTGCGATACCAAATTTGACAGAGAATTGTGATCCTCTTTCTGTAGCTAGATGATTAAAACAAAGCTACTTTTTTGTGTTTGTTTGATGTGATTCTTTTTCCACGTGATGAATAATGAAGCCAATAGTGTCACGTTTTTCATTTTATAAATTGATGATGGAACAAGACAAAACAAACAAGTGGGCAGCTGGGATTTCCACTCTTGGCTAACTAATAAATTACACCATTCATATCTATAATTTTATCTTCATATTTTTGTATAGTTGTTAGTATTCCCTAAATTTAATATCTTAAACCAATATAAAAAATATTGCATCACCTTTCTTTTGAGTATAGAAAATCCGTTCATTTTTAGTCAAAGAGAACAATTTTTAAACTAAACCCTAAATAGTTTAGGGTAAAATTGGATAACTTTTGGTTGAATGATTGAGAGTAATTTTCAAGACCCCGATTAAATCGCTAATATTAATGAGTTTTCTCAAAACTGGCAATAACAGAAAGAACCTTTATCTTCCTAATTAGTGAAGTTAATTAAGCGTGTTTTCCTCATTGTTCGGTTTCCTTCTATTAATTGTCGGGACCTTTGACTTTTCCTTGTTTGTTAGATGTCTAGCTCACACGCTACTTCTTTACCTCATTTTTGTTAGTATATATATATTAAAAATGAGAAAATTAGGTAGATGAGAATTCAATTTTTTAAAAATAGTGTAGAAATGATAATTTCAAAATTATAATAGTGTGTATTAACACCGAAATTTCAAAATCATCTAAGATAAACATTTCAATATACAATAATGTTTATGCATCCATTTCTTCATAAATTGTTTTGACAATTTAATATGTTATTTATGCAATTTTTTAAGTTTTGAAACATAACATTACAATTTTAAAGTTAATGGTCAATTACAAATATCATTATATTACTCATACGTTTAAAATATTAATTAATTTGATGGTCAACAATGAACGATTTTGGATCTTAGAATGTTAAATATATAATTATAAAACTTAGAATTGATGAACTTTACAATTTTTTTAAAGTTTGAGAGTAAATGTGAACGGTTATATAACATATTCTAGTGCTATTTTTTTTAATTCTCAAAATTTGCATTTAAAGTATCTGTCTAATACAAATAGTAGTGTCAATTGAATTGTAGATCCAAAACCCAAAAACGACTCACTCATTTTTATAGATTTGAATGCTTCATTTTAGTTATAAGTGGTTTTGAATTAGATGAATTAAAATTTTATTTTTTGTTGAGTTTGATTTAAATAAATGGAATACTATATATAACATATAATATGTAACATATGTAAAAGATTATATTGTACACAAATTATTTTCATATTTATCACAATCATTGTTAATTTATTCTCCAATTTACTATTAATTTATAATTTTTTATTATGTATCTACATGTTTTTATTTTAAATATATTTTTTTCTTTCGTCCATTGATCATTTCTATTTTCGTTTCATTTACTTGAGTTGTATGGTAGTTATTCTTTGTTTACGTTTTATTTGTTAAAGATATACGCTATTTATTCTAAAATAAATATCTTGTAATTGTTAGCTATTACGGTACTTATGCACTATCAGTCGTAAAATATGTTTTATCAAACCGAAAACTTATATATCATCCTCTAAAAATCAATTTTTAAAATTTTGTTTAATGAGAACCGTAAAATATGCATTGTTTGTGTACTCTTTTAATGTGTTGACACTTTTTTTTAATAATACATTTATCATCTAGTAAAATTCAAGGTTTTTAATTTTATTTAATGAGGATATGCATTATTTTGTGTACTCTTTTAATATGTTGACACATTAATAGTATATTTATTCATATTTTATTACATTAACAAGTATCATTTTTTAATTATTGATCCTATTTTGAGTTTAAAATAGGATATCACAAAGTTATGCAATATTTTTTTTAAAAAAAATATTTTTTAACCATATTTTGATTTTTATATTAAATTATAACAATTAAAATATTGATTGATTGTATTTTATAACAATTTTGGAATTTTTCTTTAAATTGTAACTCATGGAAGATAATTTATTTTAAAAAAAATTAGAATTGCTCGATTGGCTTGTGTTTGTATGTACGAAAAACATTGAATTTGGTAGCTATTTTTTGTGTTGGAAATGATTTAATGTTAACCACGTTTTAATACCACCCGCATCTAAGGGTGGAGTTAGATTTTTTGGGATCCGACCGTAAAATATTAATACATTTTTTGTTTTTAAATATAATAAAAAACTATATGCTCTAAAGCAACGAAATTCTACATGGTACAAAAACATTGATATTAATAAGGAGGACACAACCCACATCCCTAACTACAAAGACATCCTGATTTTTATGTGAATAAGCTGTCATTTATTCAAATAACATTCCTACCGACAGTAATAATATTAATTATTATGGTTAGATAATATATTCCGATAATATTTAATCTTTTTAATATGAATAGAAATTTAATTCAAGTTGTTGTGAAATATAAAATATATATTTTGAATTAATATTTAATTGAGTCTACCTAACAAATAAGTGGCAATAATTTGAGTTTTTTATTATTAAAAAACTTTAATTTATTGTACGTGTTAATTGACCTTGAATATTTAATTAGTATCCTATGGCCTCAACTTTTTCCATTATGTGTGTATAAGATGTGTGTAAAGTCTACTTAATTATAGTCAAGTTACACCTGACTACACAATTATTCTTATTAAATAACTTTAAAATTTTTTAAACCTAATATTACTCTTATAACAACAAGAATTTGAACACTAATATTTCTTTGGCCCAATGTAATTATATATTAGATGTGCTACGGTGCTACCTATCCATTTTAAAGCTTAAATACATAGAAATTAATCAACTCGTCAAGAATTCCTAACGAATTGACTTTTATTGTTTAAACTTGTTTGAGGTTTGTGAGTTGTTTTACTAGTTTATAATATCATAATAATATGTCTTATTATATATATGCAACTATTATTATTTTTATCGCGAATATGTTTACTCTGTATGTGTAAATATTAAATATATGTATTTGTTAATTTTTGTTTGAAATTTACCCTGTAAAATTACTTAGCGGTTTATTTCCTTTGTAGGTCTAGTCGATACACTATAATTAATAAACACCACGTGGCGGCTAAGTAGCTGGCATATGGAAGAATAACTGACTATTTGTGCAAATTAATTAAAAAATAAAAAGGAATCAAAATTTATTTACCAATCAGCGAACGCCACTGAACACTCACGGACACAGACACAGTTCTTGGAGTGGGGTGCAAGAACATGGACTGAAACAGGCTTAAATGCGGCTGTCTGTATGTACGTCTCTGTTCTGTTACTTGTATCTAATTTTGGGTTGTTTACCCAAATCGCAGTAAATGTTTTCAAGGGGGTAAATTTACACTTGGCAGAATAAAGGCAATCGCTTTGTATGTGTGAACTCAACCTGTCAATGAACGAACCGGTGCTATTGTTCTTTTATTGTTTGTCTTCATTTACTTCTCCCATGGTGAAAACTTCTGTCTTCCCCCATCCCATAGTTTCTTTAATGTTTTCACACCAACAAATTTACCCACTTAACTCACTTCTCTGTATATGTGTTTGTGCAATTACCAATAACCAACACTTTTCACCTTTCCGCACATGATTCCCGAACCCAAATGATCAAAGCGTCTAAGATATTTCATTTAGGAGAAAACACGTAATAGAATATACAGCTACTGTCTTCCCCTCTATACCTCCCTTTCTCTCTATAGCTCCGCAGGTATAGCCCCTTGCCTCCTCTCCTTTTGACTCTATCTTTATACCCATGTTTCTGTTCCTGGGTGACATTAATTCTGATCGACGAGAATTTCTGTTGTGGGGGAGTCTAGAAGATTACTTTTGAGGTGAAATTCAACGAGTCAAGGAGGGAAATATGTCTCCTTTTCTTGCTTCTATTCTTTTTTCTGTTGTTATTTTGTTGGTTGCTTCTTGCTTTGACTTTTCTTCTCTATCTGGTGTTTATAGATGAAAGCGCGTTGGATTGTGTTTGCTCTTTATTTTTTCCCAGTAAAGCTTTTTTTGTAGAGTGGGGATGATTCACTTCATGTTATGAGTATCCCTTGTGTGTAAGGATTATCTTTTTTAGGAGTTGATTTCATGGACTTTGATAAACCCTTAATTATGCATATTTAATTCCCTGTTATTTGAAGTGATCTCCAAATGTAAAGTTTGATACGATATGGTGTCTGATTCCATAAATTTTTTGACCATTTTTCTTTGATTACTTGACTCTACCTGTTCTGTTGTCTACTCAGATCTGGTTCTTTTTATCCTTTCCGTGAAGTTATAATCTTTGTTGTTTTGGTTAGTTTGTAATATTTGCTACCTTTTTATCCATTTTCCTTACTCTCAAGTCCATTTCCTAGCTGATTTGATGTTTTTATCCTTACAACATGATTACTTATTGTTGCTTCATCTTCACTTTCTTTACAGGTTTGTATAAATGAATAACGAAGAATCAGGTGATTTGTGGGAGAATGGAGTAATTTAAGGGAAGTTTTAGTAGATAGTATATGATGTCGTTTGAGGAAATGGAGTATTATGAGGATTTTGATTTGTTTGCTTCTGCTCCGATGAAGGAAGATTATGCCTTGTGTGGTCCGAAATCGATGGAATCGCAGGGGATTTTAGACGATGACTACAGCGATGAAGAGATTGATGTTGATGAGCTTGAGAGGAGGTTATGGAGGGACAAAATGAGGCTTAAAAGGTTAAAGGAAATAAATAAGGGTAAAGAAGGTGTTTTCGATACTGCAAAAAGACGACAATCCCAAGAGCAAGCGAGAAGAAAGAAAATGTCAAGAGCTCAAGATGGGATCTTAAAGTACATGTTGAAAATGATGGAAGTATGTAAAGCTCAAGGTTTCGTTTATGGGATTATACCGGAGAATGGTAAGCCGGTAAGTGGAGCTTCGGATAATCTTAGAGAGTGGTGGAAGGAGAAAGTGCGATTCGATCGAAATGGTCCGGCTGCTATAACAAAATACCATGCAGATAATTGTATCCTTGGAAAGAATGTTGCTTCTAATCTTATTGGTCCTACACCACATACTTTACAAGAGCTTCAAGATACAACACTCGGATCACTTCTTTCAGCTTTGATGCAACATTGTGATCCGCCTCAACGAAGGTTCCCGTTAGAGAAAGGGGTTCCGCCTCCATGGTGGCCTAGTGGGAATGAAGATTGGTGGCCTCAGTTGGGGTTACAAGGGGATCAAGGCCCTCCTCCATATAAAAAGCCTCATGATCTTAAAAAAGCATGGAAAGTTGGTGTTTTGACAGTAGTTATTAAGCATATGTCACCTGATATATCGAAGATTCGTAAGCTTGTAAGGCAATCAAAGTGTTTGCAAGATAAAATGACCGCAAAAGAGAGTTCGATTTGGCTAGCTATAATCAACCAAGAAGAAGCGATTGCTCGTGAACTTTACCCGAATTGCTCTATTCCAGTTTCATTACCTTGTGATGATAGAAGCAATGAATATGATGTTGATGGAGCTTATATGCAAGAGCAAAAACCACATTCTCTAGTAGTTGGAATGATGGAAAATTCGGACTTATCCCGTAAAAGGAAGCTCGAAAACAATGAGATATACACATGTGATTATCTTCAATGCCCACATTCCGAAATTCGGTTTGGTTTCTATGACAGAATTTCAAGGGACAACCATAAGCTCTCGTGTCCATATTTCAGTATCAACGATGTTAAACCGGTTGTTTTTCCTGTTCAAAACAAGCTATCTTCATTTGATGTGTCGGGTATCGGAGTTCCGGAAGACGGGCAAAAGATGATCAATGATCTCATGTCTGTGTATGATACAGATGTACAAAGACTAAAAGAACAAGAGCCAAACTTGCAATGTAATGAAGAAGGAGGATACCTTGAAAGGCAACCAATATTGCTCGATGATCGATCGGGATTCAGTGCATTTCCGCAGCAATATTACAACTCCAACTTTCAGATGATGTTTACTTCCTCACCGTTGGATTACAGCGTTTCGGGGAACAGTGCTGTGAAATGGTACTGAGAATGTGATGGAATTTGGGTGATGCTTACTATATAGTTTTAGTGTTACCTGGCCAGACCATGGTTTATAATAAATGTAGTCATGTCTCGTTGAACGTATTTCCTATATGTCCAGCCATCCCAATTCACAAATTAAACTAACACGCCCATTAAGCACAATTCAATCCTCCTTTAAATTTTGATTCTAACTAAAATAAAATTCATTTCAACTTAAATTTGTGAAATTTGGTGATAATCTCGGGTTAATTTATTATTCTACATCGATATTTATACTTCCAAACTTTTAATGATGAAATCAAACTTTTATATGATGATATTTTTCACGTTTATAAATCTAATCAATCACACTTTTATAACTAATATAAGACAAATTTTATATGATTTTATTTTCGATCACAATCCAAAATTTAACTGGAATTCTATAATCCGGTAGTCTTGTTTAAGAATGTTATATTGTTACATTACATATAATTAGACTAATGAAAATGAGAGTTTGGGAAAAATATTTTAATCTGTTTATTGGACAAAAAAGTTCCAGAAGTCACATGGGTGAGTGAATTGCAATTTGCAGCTCATGGTAGCACGACATATGGAGTGATCTGATTGGCTGAGAAGCTCATCCCACCGAAAGATTTTCCATCCAAGGGCATTTACGTCACTTTATATGGATCCGGACCAAATCGGTAGAGCAAACTGACACAAATGACATAATAATATAATTTAAAATAAATTTTGAACAATCAAATATTAGTCACTTAATATTTTTTTAAAATAGCATCTTGCTAATTAAGTATTAATCCTATTATTATCATAAAAGTATCAATTACCCTTGTGGGGGTGTTGACCTAGGTAGCACGGACGCATCATTTTGCCCCATAAACTCGTGTTTGGATCGTCGATCAAACGCACCTTGATACGGGACGCCGCTGTAAGGGAAGTGGGCGACCGAGATTCGTGACCCTTCTAGAAGATACTTGGACACTGTGGAGGCAACCATAACACAATGATAAACATATTATTTGTTGGTCTCTGTTATATCTTCTTCAATTTAGAAGTTTTGAACGTGTTCAATTAGTTGGTTAAGAGTTCACCCCTTTGAAGATGTAGTTTTCCTTATTGAAATAGAACTATTTTCGTTTTAAAGTTGTTGACAGCTTGTATCCTTTGGATTTGATAATAGTTTCTCAGAGATGGATTGTTTTGGGGAATAGCTTCATTTCGATAATCAAATAGCTTAGGGTATTGGTCTTACGGAACTCAAATCAATGATTATTTGATTATTTAAATGAAGTTTCGAATCTTAGTTTAAACCACTTGATTCACAACCCTATAAAGGTAATATATCAGTCGATATAAAGCTAATATAATAGCTTGAGGTAAAGATTTAAGAGTATTAGAAGTGGTATGTAGGAAATTGTTTTCTTAAATATAAACAATAGTTTAATTATGAGTGTAAAATTGGGGATCTTGTTTATCATGCTTTTGAATATTGAATTATGTTGTCAAAGTTCATATTTTAATATTTACTTTTCGAATTATTTTAAACTTGATTATTGCCAAACGGGCATAAAAACATTCAGTGAATTTGATTATTGTGGTATAAAACTAAAAGGAAGAGTGATATGTAAGTTAATCCAGATTTATTGAATCTTTTTAAATTTGTACAACATTTTTTCTATTGATTTCTGTATTCTCCAACTCTCCGCTGCTCTTACTACTTGAGAAACCTCATGTAAACTTCTGATTCCTCTGCCCAAATTAGCAATTGAAGGAGCAGCAGGGACTGATTCTGCAGCACATTCAATCCCATCACCATAAATCAGCAAACCTGTACAAGTTGCTATGCTTCCACAGAATGTAACCCACGGCAGAAGTCTCATTGCTCGCACACTCCTACGCTTCCTCATTATTTCATAAAATGATGTTCTCATTGCAGAAAGGCTCGTCTTTTCTGCAGAAGCAATCATGCTGTGAGCCACAGCACGGATTTTCCCAGCCGATGTAGCGTACTTTACAGTGACATTTGTTGGACCAACAACTTTACTCAAAGCAAAAACAAGAGCTTTATGAGTTTGGATCGATAGGATTTGCAATGAAGATGGGATGTGAACCGTTGCTAGTTTGATGTACGTTGAAAATGGAGCTAATTTTGAGAGATATGAAGCTCCCAAAATTGCGCTTGCTCCTGCACCAACAGCCACTACAGGCTTCTCAGAGAAAAGGCGCTTGTTGTTTAAATGCAATGAATTTTGAGCATCGTTCAATTCTCCGATGACTAGTTCGTCGACCGTTTCTTGAATTTCCGAAGGAATGACGGTTTTCCAATGTTTTCGTAGTCCGGAAAAGGCAACAGCGTCAACTACAGCAACTACTGATTTGTACTTCTTGGCTTGGCTTCTGATTGCCTGTGTAAATATAGCTTGTGATTTATCTTCAAAAGGAAGATCCGAAAACTCATATTTAACCGAATCTTGATTTTTAACGAGCCTCCCGGCATTTGTTAAAGCGATTCGAAGCCCCTCAACAGCAATCTGAAATGCATATATTTCTGACAAGGTTTGGTTGTCAATAGACTCACCTCTGTTAACATGACAAAGCATTTTCTGTGCACAAGCTAAAGCAGTTCCCATGGATGGTATGTCTACGAACATATCGTGCAAATCGCATAACAATGGATACACATATTTTGCATATTGAGGAGCTTCATAATCAACAAGAGGAATCGTATTCGTACCAGTGGATTCCGACACTGGATTTACAGAAGCTAAATAGGAAGACAATGACTTCACCATTTGATGCTGAAATGAATCCTTGATATCGAAAGCCCTGAAGCGTCGAAACAAAGCAGAAGTTCCTACCCTAGAAACCAAATTATTTACCTGCAAAGGCATCAAAATACTACTCAAACCAGTTCCCAATTTGGGAATCTCAGCTTCTTCATTTGTATCATCATCATCAAATGCTTTTGATTTCAAGAAAGGTGACTCGAGCATCAAACACGAAGAACCAACTTCTTGGGCAGCTTTCTTAGCCACAAAAACATGTTCATCAAAACATACACCAAATATTTCTCTCAAAATCAAATTCCCAGCAACATTTTCATACTCCTCCTTGTTGATTTTAAGCATAAAGCACTTCTTCAACACCTCAAAAACAGAAGTAGGAACATCATTCTCATCAACAGCATTCATATAATTCTTGCCAATGATAGGGTGCCCTGTTTCGGATTCCGAAAAACCAGAAACCTCTATGCTACTCGAGTTACCTAATTGCAATACAACTGCATCAGGCTTGATCACCCTAATTAAACAATCAGCATCGGAAGCAGAATTCTCAGATAAATTCTGGACAAGCAATATATAAATAACAGAATCTGTTTCCGGCTCTCGAATAGCATAAACAAAATTCTTAGTGCTTTCAGGAATTGGTAATTTCCTAACAATATCATCTGATGCCCTCAAATCGTTGAACTTGAAACGGGAGAATGGCAATAAATTTTGCAGATACACAACCGCCGCCCACATATTGAACCCTACTGCTAAAAACGAAAATTCTAGCAAAACCCAGCTCCAAATATTTATCTTTAAGAAATCGAGTGTCCAAAGAGGTCAGAAACTTTCAAAATCCGCAAGATTATACACGACACATTAGAAATACAAAGCACATATAACAAAAAAATATGACGTTATGAAGAGATAAACCTCGAAAATTCAGAAATCGAGGGTTATCGAATATATTCTAAGGAAATTCATAATTTTCAATGTGAGGGTGGACGGAAATTGGGAGATTTCTGGAAATTTAGATCCGAATGCGGAGATTCAAAAGTAAAAGTTTATTATTTGTCCTTTAAATTAAAGTAGTATAGGAAGAATTACTAAGCTGAAATTAATTAAACATCAGTCTCACTATAAATATAGGTTATATATCTTACAAGGGTGGAATGAGTATGTATTATGCACAAATTATATAATGCATAATTAGAATTTATAATTAGAATACAGAATGAGAATGTATAATTAGAATCTGCGTAGTGTTATGTGTAAACATATAGGACACGTTTAGAACAACGTTTGATAAATAGCGGTGAGATGAGATAAATGCACCGTGCTGTGAGGTGAACTGATCGTGATTTTAAAAAATTGTTTTTAAAACAGCGATGCAATGATCGTAATGTCATAAAATAACTTTTTTGCCCATATTTTTAAAGAATTGTTTATAACTTAAAAATTATATTTCATATTATTTTATGATTAATTCTTTATGTTAAATCGACATTTTTAAATTGTTATATATATTGGGGCGAAAGGCAAATTTGGTCCCAAAGTTGAGTTTTGGCAAATTTAATATCCAAACTTTATACATTTTGATAAAACTAGTTCCAGAAGTTTTAAAATGGCAAAACCATTCCAAAAACTATTTTTTTGGCAAAACCAATCCCCAAAATTTTGTTTGTGTAGCATAATTGATCCTCAAAGTAACATTACGCAAATTTGGTCCTCAAAGTATGAGATTTTGGCAAATTTAGTCTCTAACGGTGTTAATAGTCCCCAAAGTTTGCAAAAAGTGACATACTTAGTCCCCAAACTTTTGAATGACTAATTTGGTTACCAAAGTTTACATATTTCGGCAGATTTGATCCCCAACAAAATAAAATGATATTTTTGAAAATCGGTATATATACATATGATTTTCACGATAACAAAATTGATGAAAGTATATACGGATACGTATTGATGTGAACTTTAGGATCGGATACCTTGTGATGAGCAATGTCCATTAATTATTGGACTAATTCAAATGGTGGAAACGAATTCTTGCAGCCCATTTGCACACTTAAGGAAAAGCGGCCCGATGTTTATCGAGAGGACCGAAGATAACCTTAGGCGAAATAAAGCGTTTTATGGTAACTGACTCCTTGGTTCGGTCCGAACGGTTACAGGCTCACGTTTTCCACGCTTCGGGCCCGATCACGCAGACCACGCCTCGGTCCCAACCTCGTTTTACATCCCGCAATANTTGTATTCTCCGAATATTATAGTGGAAACCAAGGTAGAGCTTCGCTCTCCCGAGGACGTAAGCCCACACATTGTGGGCCCAACCTCGTATATCGCTCGTGTCCCCACAACAACCTAATTTCGAACTAATCATAACTTGACTGATCTAAAGATAAATACCCAAAATATTTTTAGACTAGATCAGAGTGGATGTAGAAATGGAAGTTGATTAATACCCAGCAGTTCCGGAGAGTACAATCGTAGTACCTGCTGAAAAGGATCCATGAGATGCAGAAATTGAGGAACTCAGAACATGACTCGAACGTGCAAATGTGAATGTCAATGATTTATAGGCTGCCTACGATCACTAGGAGAACGAGTTGGTTGCTTCGATAGACAAGGAAGAATTATTGAGGGATGATCTGCACTCGAAGAAAGTTGAGATTGAATTGTCCGGCGGTCATTTAGCAGAAGCGGTCGTATCCAAAGTTGATTCGGTTGCAAATATGGAAGTTCTTCGGCATGAAAACAATTTACTTAAGGTACTTCCTATCTGGACAACTAATACGGTTAATGGAAATACAATTTTTTAATGGCATCATGTGCAGCTGAGTTGAGCAGAGCAGAAGGTAATGAAGATGAACTTCTGCAGAAGAGTTAAATTGGATGCATAATGGAATTCATGATTTAGATAAACAAGCTTATGAGCTACAAAAGCAATTATAATCATTGATGGCTTCAACCTCAAGGCGTCAATTGCCCTACCTAGTACACATGGGGCTTCTACGTCCACATCCGAGCAGAACCAAGTTCGACGAGGTGTGTTAGACATTATACGTGAAATTAAAAGCGAATTTGGGTTGTGAAAAACTAAATGTTTTATGTGTGACTTAAATGTTTCTTATTTAACCAACTTAAAACATTCAACCAAAAATTGTTTTCATAAATTGAATTTAAAAGTTTTTTATTGTCTAAATTCATGAATGAGAGCTTCGATGTGGTAAAAAGCTTCTCATCACCTGTTTACAAACCGAACGATGTAGTGGCTCGGGTACTAGGTTGTCTAGTCCAATGTCGGGCACCCGTTCATTGTCACTCACTACATTCCTCATGACAGAAGCACGCTGAAGGGGTTGAACGCGATCCATTTGACTAGTAAACTGTTTTGCATGTTGTCTATCTCGACGACGGCGTTGTCGTCGTGAGTCGTCTACATACAATGGAAAAGGTGATTCCACCCAGTGTATCGGATCACGAGTGGGATGAAATTGTTATATATGTGTTCTTTCTATGTTAACTATAGTGTAGATATCATCCACTTAAGTTGTAGAGTCTTTGTTAAAGATGTGCCTGACGTATAGAAAATATTATAGATAACGAACGACACATTATAGAGAAAATACTAACATGTACAAAATATTATAATTACGCATTACTTGAGCATGTGAACACGAGATTCACAACGATGTCAATATCCCACAAGTGCAAGTTCTTGCATAGATGTCAATAATGTGCACTGTCAAATCCCCCGAACCCACGGGATGACGCGACTTAACTGAAGCAGTCATTCTCCTTATGTCGTACTTTTCTGGACGAAGTCCCCTATTTAGTTTTGGCTATCGTTGAATATTGATGTTGCTTTTCTGACTAGATAAATTGGCATAACTTCGTTGGCGTAGGGCTCAAAATACGATTTGCACTTCTTAAAAGTGACCTAAATGTGTGGCAAAATAATACGATGAATTGCTTACACGGAGTCATTGCACGTATAACTACCTTTACTATATATATCATGGGGAGACAACGTACTTCCTTAAAAAATATCGCATTCACGCACTTACATATATTTGTTGTTATCATGTCGTATCTAAATCAAAATAAATAAATTTGTGACAATTACAATTATTCAAATTAGTGGTATTTGTAACTCTTTCCACCGTCATACACTAGTGTCCACTTCTCTTTTGGGATGACGCTCAAGTAATTAAATGTACCAACACTTTGTCTTCGAATCTCTTCCATTACATTTTCGAAGTCTATAATGGTGTTACCTGTACCTACTGCCCAACACTTAGCCTTTAGTTCTCTACCCTTATGTTTATCAAACATATTGCTACGAACATAAACTGTGAAACCCAATAGATGGCTGAAATCCACGTAAGCGTTGCACAACTGCCAAGAATTCTGATCTACGGTCAGCAAGCAGTCAAATGCCACGATGTCGCCATATTATATACCTTTTCAATAGCTCCAAAAACCAAGTTATTGCCTCTCCACTCTTTTCATCGACAATAATGAAAGAAAGAAGTAGTATGTGCCACATCACATCCATGGTAACAACTATCAACAATTTATAGTTATACCTCCCGTATAGGTGAGTCCTATCAATCAATATTAATGGACGACAATAACGGAATCCTTCAATTGGCGGTGCGAAAGACCAAAACACAAAATACTAGAGTTGTCGATCGTCGTCGTTGAAATTATGTTGCCATGCAACGATTGTAACCGGGTTTTGTATCTACACTTCCTGTAGGTAATTTGGAAGATCCATTGTTGATTAATCCCACGAACCATATGCCCTTTTCAATACCTCGTTTCACACTTGACCACGCTTTAGGATATAGTATTTCAAAGCCCCATTAGTTTTCCATGTATGTTTGAGCATCGATCAGATTGAATTTTTGGTTCGTTGAAACCGCATCAACAAATTGCCTAGAAATTCAGTGGTTTGTCATGTTGGCATGATGTGGCATTGTCCGCAGCCTGTAAATGGATGTATGTCAGTCTACGAAACTAGTAGTAGTCTATCACCATCATTCGAACGATAATAAGCTCTAACTCTTCAATGACATTAACTTTGGGCAGAACAACAACGCACATCATAGTTCGTCTGGCTACTTCAGTGAACAACAAACTATCGCTGATAACATACTTAGCCACTGCATCCATGAGTTCGGATTTAGTCCGAAAAGAAAAACCAACAACAAGGGCTAAAGTGTGAGGATCGTAATAAACAGGTAGGGATGAAATATCATGTCTCTCCCCACATAGGTTCTTGCTGAGAATAAAGAATGAAACCCCCAACGTATTTGAAATATAGGACCGTCAAGATGAGCTTTGTGATATTAATAAGATGAAACTCTCATTAATATTAAATGATATATTAAATCAACTAATAATTATGCTATTTATTATGTAAATTTCTAAACACATTATAAAATAATTGAATTAACCAAGTATTTGATAATAGTATAATTTAAATCTACAACCTATTAAACATGTAAAGAAATATGTTAATTTGGGAAAAGAAAGAAAATATAAGTTACTTAGGGAAGGGTGAAATTGCAAAATAGCTACCTGCCAAATATTCCTTTGCTAAATAGCCTGAAGCTATTTTGCAAATTTCCCCCTTAGGGAAGATGTGTTTTAAAAAGTGTTAGTTAGGAAAAAACCTATAGAAAATCATAGATTAAAAAATGGGAGGTTATTATAATTCATTATACATATGTATATGGATTATACCGATCGCACTTGTTGTACCAAATTTAACTATAACGAAACATTGAATTTGTAAAAACATATGTATTATAAATATAGTTCTTTTAAAAATCTAAAATGCAAATATTATTAATGAAAGAGAACAATTAATCGATTTCTATTTCAACCTTTATGTAAATTTCAACAAAAAATTAGTAACTGTTTTATGAAAATAACATTTCCCAACAAATTTAAACTAATTAAGTGAAAGAAAATAGAACAATTAGCAACAACAATATATACATGTACAAATTCGAATACAACGATATCATTTCTAATGAAACATTACCGAGATAGGTAGAATTATGACTCGGATTTGAATGTTAATTACCGTCGATATTGTCACGAAAAAAACCAAAAGAAGAACTAAAATTTCCAAAAAGATACATGGTGAAACTAAAAAGGAACAAAATCAAACAACTCTACGATAAAAATTTTGTAGTGGAGAAATATATTAACCATGATTATTCTTATAGAATTGTGACATGTCATCATAACACACTGCCATCAAATCAACAAAATATGGTCATGCAATGTCAACCAAATTTCTATCAGCAATGAAACTACGTTACTTAAAAAAGTATATAAAAACGATGCTAGCTCGGTTTCCAAAGTTAATGAAACTGACTTAATAGTTTTTTACTACAAAAATTGTCTTATCGATGTCCATCACTGCTAGAAATGTAAAAGATGAATGTTGTCGGTGCTATTCTACGAAAGTTTTAAAAGTCACTGCTAATTATGAATGACATACACACTGATACTGCTAGTGTAGTTTTAAAAGTTGTTATTTCACATTACAACTTTTTGGTTCCTAAGAGCATAGGAAATTATTATGAAACTAATTTGTAATTTTACATTAAAACATTTTGCAGAAATAAAGGCGTTTGCGTATTTTAATGTAATGATTATTTAAAACAAAACATACATTTTAATCAACTAAATTAAAAATACTTTATATGTTTTATTGACATTCGATATTAATTGATGGTGTCATAGAGTTTTGAGTACATGAACATCAGTACAATTTGGGACGTGGGCAGGATTCAATTGATTACTGGTTTTCCAAGGGAGACTGTTGAATGAGCTTATTCAATCTGAAGATAGCCAAGTTTGTATCCCCTGATGAACAAATAATTCCATATTATTTAGCTATGTGTTGTAATCAGAATGATCACCTACCAAATGTGATAAGATCTCCTGGTGATGCTGCAAAAGCTATTCCCGGTGGGAGGCGCTTCTCACCGATAAATGTACCGTTTGTGCTATCAAGATCTGTTATCAAAAGCCTCTCTTCCGATCTTTTAATCCGAGCATGCAAACCTGAAACTGCACAATAATAAATGCAAGTTATAAAGAATATGGCAAGGAATCCGAACTTGGTCGGATAGAGGTTTGTTGTATATAAATTTTCAGGATTCAATGGGCCGGAGGAGTATCGGTGTAGCCCAATCTATAAGAGAAGTTAATCACATTGAAAAGGTTTGGACCAAGCCAATTACTTGTGATATCACATCCCTTATAAACTACAATTTTTGTATTTTCACAACCGATGTAGAATATATTTCAACATATTGACCTGTGGGTACTGCAATCACAACATCTGCTTTCTCAGGGGCACGCCCAATGGTGATTACATCCTATCTAATGCAAAAATTTCAAAGCTTTAAACAAGAGTATTTGTAAATAAGCTCGTAAAATCACACTTACTGAAGATATTTCAATTGCACCAGGCAGCAAGATTTTATAGCCAATGTGCTTAAAATCACCATTTCCTGACAGTAAAAAGAACATTTTGTTGGTTCATCAGCATTTTGGAAGATATGGTAACTATTGTAATATTTGTGGAGAAAGAGAAACTCAAAAATGATGCACAATAAGAGCATATACCCGAATATTCAACATGAACATCAAGCTTTATCACTTACATATTGCCAAATTGACACAAGATATAGCCATAAACCTAATGATAGAGCCCATTAAACATACCCAGAATATTAAACAATGACGACGATGAAGACAACAACATGAAGTTTTCTTACAAATATATAAACCAGAGAATGTTCGTCATTCATGGCATTTAAATGCAGATGACTATGAAGCAAATCCCCTCCATGATTATCCAGTTTACAAAACCACAAATTCTTGAGGTTATGCTTATTTTGGGTCCAATATTTTGCATTTTAGATTCAAATTTGAGATGAGGACTGTGGAACATACTATTGATTTCACACGAGTATATAATCCAGTAGTCTTGCAAATATGCACATATAAGTTCTTTCATAAATACACATAATCTATACAAGAAAATAGAACTTGCTGACCTACGGGTTCAAGGACCCATCTTGCAGAACCATCAATGGTAATTGCATCAGTGCTTCCGGGCTCGGAAAGTTTTACAGCGCCGGAGCTTCTTAACTTTCTGGCTTGAAGATTCAGCTTCATGGACAGGCAATTATACCCCACAAAAGCAACCAAACTACTGGAAAACTGAGATGATTTTACTGGAAAAAGGACTGGAAACACACAACTTCCCTTGGAATAATGAAGAAAATGGGTAGTCATTTCGACGTGTTAAGGAATTTTGAAGGTTTGAATTGGTTAACAGTTGGAGTCATTTCACCTCTCAAATATTTTATAGTGCACTGATTTTATGGATAACAAAAATCCTGGTGATTATCTCATCTGGGCCTACAAGAAATTCTGCTAATTTGGTTGAAGAATGTGTTTTAAATACCGAATAATGTTTTAGTGTTTATAACGGACGGACACTAAAATCTTATTCAATTCTATTACCATATATTCTATTAAATTTTATTTTAATACTTTATGTAGAAGTGTTTGAAAGTATGAAAATTAAATATGAAAACTATTATTATAAAATAAATATAAAAAATTATTTTATTAATGTAGAAATTTATTTATAATTTTTAAAATATTATACTCATATATATATTGTTTAATATCATCGAAATATAATGAATAAATTCAAATATTCATTATTACTATATAATTGGAATATTTGATATTTTAAAAGTAATTGTAATATAATTATGGAGTTATATTTAATAAATAATTTATATATAAAGAACAATTTTGGTATTCGGTATTATACCAAATTTTGGACCGAAGCATATGGCTGCTGCTTCGATCCGTCCTTCTGAAGGACAACGCGAAGCAACGGGAAGTGCTGAGGAGAGTGAATCAGCAACGGGGGGTATGCTGGTTCCATCGGGGTCCGGGAACCCCCCGATTCAAACCACCAGCGCGGGCACATTAACCCTGTGTTGCACAGGGCAGCCCTCGACGGGAGAAGGGCCTGCGTTTCGGGTATTTGGAGTGGTAGAGGAGGTGATAATGTGTAACGACCGTAAATCCGGCCTTAACAAGGTCTATGCGCAAGCGAAATGAAAATAAGCATTTAAATTAAAACATCACTTAAAGCCGGGGAATATCATCGTTTTTTTTTTCAAAATACAACTAGCTAATTACAAAGCAACGAAATAGAAAGGGTGACTCGTACAGTGGACGATTGACGACCTTACTCCAATGCCACCTAAGCCTCCGGTCCTCCCCCTACAAAGCCTGTAAAACGGTCATAGTCTATTAAAGAAAGCTTCAGTATAATAAATTAATTAGCAGATTTTATCTTTTTCACTTTCTTTCTTTTATTTTACTTATACTTTTTATCCTTTCCTCTCTTTTATACTTCCTCTCCCTAGTCTTTCTGGTTCTCTACTGTGGTCGGTTTTTACATGACCGACAACATGTCTCGCCCAAACCAACCGTTAACTGTTAGTTGACTCGACGAGAATATATGCTTTCCTTCCCCGGATAGGGTACGAGCGCTACCCCGCTCCTATCCGGTTCCGTTCGGCTCTGTAATGCGCACAATCCTGTTCCGGAGAACTCATGTATCCCTTCCTCCGACATGCCCTACCTGTGGCTGACCGTGCTAATGAACACGATGCCGGGTTTGTTGTACTCACCTCACCCCGAGATTTCTGTTTTTTATTCACGCTCCTCTCGATTCGATTTAGTGTTCTTTTAAGCTGTTAACTATGAACCTTCTTTTAATTTACTATGTTTACTCCGCTTACTTGATCGTCCTATCGCCTGTTGTTCCTCGAATTCCCGGTAAATTACTTTTCGGTCCTTGGTTTCCGTGATAATTTGCACAAGTATTCGTTTTTGCGAGAATTGCACCACCGCCTCGAATTTCGCAACAATTTACAAGCCGATCCCTGAATTCGCGATAATTATGCCGTCAGCCCTTTTTTCGCGACAATATTGCATTCCGCTCCCAAATCCGCGATAATTATACAATCAGCCCTTTTTCGCGATAATATTGCACTCAACTCCCAAAATCCGCTATAATTATGTAGTCAGCCCGTTTTCGCGACAATTTACTCTTCGGCCCTGATTTCCGCGATAATATTGCAGCTGTCCTCCGAATCCGCGATAATTCTTCCCTTCATCCTGTTTTTCGCGATAATTCCTCTTTGCTCCTGATTTTCGCGATAATTTTTAAGCAGTTTTCGATTCTCGCAATAATCCCTATTTCTCTCGATTTTTCTTACGTTTTTGTGTCAAAATGACCCTTATTTTCTCATCCCACTCCTATTTATAGGTTTCTCAACTTGATCAAATGACCCTTTAGCCCTTCCTTCCAAAATTCCCCCTTCTTATGTTAATTTACAAAACTACCCCTCATTATATTTTCTTAACAAGAATTAATACGATTCTAACATGTCCGAGTTCTCTCTTTGTGCCGCTTTCCTGGGTCGTTACATAATGGCTCATATTCGTTCTTTGAGCTTATCCAGTCTCTGCCATATCGGAAATAGCTCCTTTATTAGTGCTAATACAGTTACTTTATTGCTGCAGGGAGCCATTCCCGTGGAGAAAGTTCTCCCCGGTCCCAATCTTAAGGCGAACATCTCCCTACCACCGATCCCCTTGGGAAAAAGAAAGAGGGCGACGGAAGCAGAAGCCCCGAAGGATCTAAAAAGGCTGAAGAGAGGGGAAATGCTTCGGTCCCCACTAAGGGTATCGTTTTGAAGGAGCCTGCTTTGGGTCCTAAGACCAACTCCGACTGGGGTATTGCCTTAGGCATGCTAGACAGGTTTAGTTAGGGGAGGAAATTGACCTCCTGAAGAAGTGATTTCCTAAAGGATTTCTGCCTTTATGGAGAGAAAAACTCAGACAATGTCCAATCGGACATGTCTGGGGAAGAGATCATTGAGGGCTTCCTCGACCTCGCAACTAAGGTAATCTTCTTTTACATTAAGGCCCGAAGCTTTACTTTTTTGACATTATTGTCCTATGCAGATGCTGAGGAAGGCCTTCACAACTGCCATCACCGTGGAGAAGAACCAGGGTGGCAATGTTGTGTCCCAACAAGTCCAAGATAAACTTGACCTTGCGAAAAGATAAGTTGAGATCAAACATGGTGAGTTGGTCACTGTACGAGAGGACCGGGACCGACTGGATAGTGAACTGCTAAGAGCTGGGATGGAAGTCTTACTCTTAGCCGACAAAGTCTCTGAGCTGGAGAAGATAGAGAAAACAGCTCAGGGCTGAATTTATGACCTGGAGGCCAAGCTGCGGGCCAAAGAAGAAGAAGTCAACCAAGTTCAGGGTTGGGCCGAGGAGAAGAGGAATAAGCTCAACGAACTTCTCCTTCAGGCCCAAGAAGAGAAGGCGAATTTGGAAGAGGAATTGACAAGGACCTGCACTTTGGCTGAATGTTCGGTCCGGGAAGCAGTCCTAGGCTTCGCTCGGTCCCCTTTGTTATTCGCTTTGGCGGATAATTTACATGGGATGTACACTGCTAAATACCTGGATAACATGCGAGAGCAGGTTATAAAGTAGTTCGGGCTTTCCCCTTCGGACGAGCGATGGAAGGCGATCGAGCCACTTGAGAAAGATGGCAACTTTCAGGTGATTCCAATCTTTGGAAAAACCTGTTTTAGAAGATGACCCTTTCTTCTATCTCTTTGAGGAGATGGAGAAAGCGGTCAACCAGAAGGTGGCCGATCAGAAAGAAGAATTGAAGCAGCTCGCGGCCCGGACCGAACCACAAGAGCAGGAGGTTGAAGATAAGAAAGATGGGCAGGGTAGTTAAATCTAAGTTATATTTTGTACCTGCTTTGTTCCTTATTCTCATTATAAGACTTTTTCCTCTTAATTCTTATCTTTTCAATCGTTAAAATACAGTATTGTAACTGACTTTTTAAGTGACTTAATATGTTTCATATTAACGAGAGTGTTTTAACCACCAAGTGTAAGATCGGTGATGCTTATAGGGTGTTAACCCATCGGTCCCAAATATTATGTTTGGCTCACTCAGGTCAATTCTGATTGGATCGGTCGCTTTACATTGTATGCGGGTCACTCTTATTCCGTCCTTGGAATCACAACTTGATTAGAAAGACGCGGTCCAGGTTCAATATGAGTCCATATAAGCTTCGGTCAAACCTTGGTTCTACTGAAGTCCTGTAGGTTATATTGGCCAAGCTTTTGTTCATCATATGTCCCATAATAGGATCGAACTTGTGTTTCGATATGTTGACTTCCTCATTCCTCTTTTCATGGTGGATTTCATAAGCACAAGGGTCATTTCCCAAGAATGAATGCCGTTGGAGGGAGTGCTTTAGTTCGTAATGAGTTCTGGGAGAATCGCAACTCATCCATGGGACTAGGCAAGTGTAGGAGCATCTGACTCGTCAGAGCGATCACTACAACTTGGGAGTCTTGCGGATAAGAAGCTTCGGTCACCAGTCCAGATTCGTCCTAAGTTATCCAACTTCCAGATCGGTCCATCACTCAATTAGAAATAATTTGTTTTGTACTTATTTGTTTTCAGTTTACGTTCAAAGGAATGTATATTTATTGAGTCAAACACGTTAATCGAAGGTTCACAAGAAGTGCCGTCTTAAATTCATGACATTCCAAGTTCGGGGGACCTCTATACCATCCAATGTTTCAAGTTTATACGCACCTGATTCCAATATATTTGATATTCGATAAGGTCATTCCCAATTTCTTTCCAGCTTCCCAACGTTCCTCTGCACCTTTATGCTTCTGAGGACGAGGTCGCCTTCAAAGAATTTCCTTGGGAGGACTCACTTGTTATGGGATCGATCTATAGTTCGCTGATAAGCACGCATCCGCGCATAAATCGCATCTCTCTTTTCTTCGATCATCTCAAGATCCAATAATCTCCTTTCACCATTCATATGCTAATGATACTGAGATATCCGAGGTGATCGGATGGCAACCTCCACCAGACTAACAGCTTCGGACCCATGCACCAATGAAGTGTAGTTCGGTATGCCCATAAGACCTCATAGATGTGTTCAGACTACTTCCCTCCAATATCCTCTAACTTGGTTTTCAACCCTTTCAGGATAACCTTGTTAGATACCTCCGTAAGTCCATTAGTTTGGGGATGGGCCACTGACGAGAAATGTTGGGCGATGCCCAACTTGATGCATAAATCCCGTATACTTTTTCCACGGAACTAAGTCCCATTATCTGATATGAGTGCTCGGGGAACCCCGAAGCGGCTCACGATATTTCTCCATAAGAAGTGTTTGACAACATTCTCTGAAATGATGGCTATTGTTTCTGCTTTAATATACTTTGATTAATATTCCACCGCCACAATACAAAACTTTCTTTGCCCTATCGACCGTGGAAAAGGTCCAAAGATATGAATCCCCAATATGTCAAATGGACAAGGCAATGGGGTGACCGATAAGGGAGTCCCGGGCAGCTGTGGGATCGGAGCATGGTACTTACATATGGCACAATGTTTACTGTATTTCTTGGCATCTGCAAGCAACGTCGGCAAAAAATATCCAGCTTTGATGATGCGGTGGTATAAAGATCGAGCCCCTGAATGAATGCCGCATATCCCTTCATGAACATATATCATGACGGCTTCAGCCTCAATAGGGGATAAGCAGCGCAGAAGCGGGCCCTCAAAACTCTTTTTAAACAAGCGTCCGTCAACCAGGATAAATCTCTTAGCCCGGACTTCTATTTTTCTGGCTTCAGACTTGTCTTCACGAAGATAGCCGTTTGCAAGATATTTAATAAAGGGATCCATCCAATTGGGTTCCCCATGAGATTCAGTAGCGTTAATATTCAAGCTCTGGAGTTCATGGCATAGAGCCCCGATCTCTTCAATAGACTGTTCGGTCACTGATATCTCGACCGAAGGTCGGTCTTGGATATGAACCGAAATAGTGCTCGGCTCTATGTCAGGTGCGGCCAATCTGGCGAGTGCGTCGGCAACCTTATTCTGTTCTCGTGGCACGTGGTCAAGAGAAAACTCACTGAACTTTTTGGATAATTCCAGGACTTTGGCACAATATAATTTCATCATCGGATCATGAGTTTCAAATCTCCATGCGAACTATTCCACTACTAACTTTGAGTCTGAGAACATTCGTACTCTGCTAACTCCCATCTTTCGAGCCAAGGTCATTCACGATAATACAACATCGTATTCTACCACATTATTTGTTCCAGCAAAGGAAAATTTAACTGCGGAATGAATAAGGTCACCTTGTACCGTTGTTAGGGTAATGTCTGCTCCTCTTCCTCCAAAGGTTGACCCATCTACGTGGACCGTCCATCGATCATCCTCTTGGTTTAGATATATGGCCGATCGGGTCATTTTAACCACATAGTCGGCTAGAATCTGAGCCTTGATCGCCCTTCGGGGCAGAAATTCCAGATACATAGCGTTGAGTTTGATAGCCCATTTTGCTAATCTCTCATTCAAATCCTTTTGTTTAAGGACCACCTTTAGAGGTTGATTCGTATAGACGTAAACCGTTCGGCCTTCAAAATAATGTTTCAGCTTGGATCCAGCTTTTTTCAAACCAAGCATGAATTTTTCCAGGGTGGAATATATGGTTTCGGCAGATACCAGAGAATGGCTTACATAATAAACGGGTCTATGAATGTCATCTCGGATGGTCACCAGAGCTGCGCTGACGGCAACTTCTGATACAGCAAGATACAACCCCAAAGGTTCATCACAAGGTGGACTCACCATCACTGGGGGAGTGCTTAAATAAGTCTTCAGCTCGGAAAAGGCCCGATCGAATTCTTCGGTCCAATCTAGATGGCTTGCTTTTCTTAGCACTCTGAAAAAAGGTAGAGCCCGGTCTGTGAATTTTGAAATAAACATGCGTAGTGCAGCGAGTCAGCCAGTAAGCCTCTGAAATTCTCTTTTGTTTCTTGGAGGTTGCATATCAATAATAGCTTGCACTTTCTCAGGGTTAACCTCTATGCCTTTTTCTGAAACGTAATATCCTAGAAATTTTCCACTTCAGATCCCGAAGCAGCATTTGTTTGGATTTAGTTTGAGCTTATATATTCGGCATACTTCGAAGCAACGAGACAAATAAGAAAGGTGGTCTTCCTCATTCATATATTTAACAATCATATCATCAACATAAACTTCCATCATATGGACGATCAGTTCTCTAAAGATTTTGTTGACCAACCTTTGATATGTTGCTCCAGCATTCTTGAGACCGAATGGCATAACCACATAGCAATAAACGCCATCTTCAGTCATGGATGACGACTTCTTCTGATCTTCCTCAGCTAGAAAGATCTGATGGTACTCGGAGTAAGCATCCATGGTACTCATCATGGTGCTGCCAGACACAACATCTACCAGTCGGTCTATATGCGGCAATGGGAAAGGATATGACTCACAGCTTTTGTTAACATTGGTGAAATCGATGCACATCCGCCATTTCCCATCAGGTTTGGAGACCACTACTGGGTTTGTAACCCATTCAGTATAGTGGATCTCTCTGATGAATCCTGACCGCAACAACTTGTTCACTTCAGCCCGGATGATCTCGATTTTTTCGGGAGAATAGTGTCTCCTCTTCTGCCTAACAGGCTTTGTTCCAGGCTCGGTATTGATCCGATGCTCACTATCGGACCAGTCAATCCCCGAAACATCGTCCGGGGTTCAAGAAAATATATCCACATGGCTTCTCAGCAAGTGGATGAGTTCTTTTTCAAAAGCAGAGGCTAAGTGTGCCCCGATGCGAGTTGTTTTGGTTGAGTTGTCCTCAACCAGATTAATCAGCTTGAACCCCACGGGTTCCATTGCTTGCCTCGGGTGCGGTGGTTCTTCCAGCAAATCTACCCGGGCATTTTTGATAGGTGCCAAGGTTCGGCATGAGCTCATGTAGCATTGTGTAGCTACTTCTGATCCCCATTGACAGAAATAACTCTGTGGATGGAGGGGAATTTGAGCATCATATGATAAGTAGATGGGACTGCCTCGAACTTACTGAGGCCGGTCCGTCCGAAAATGGCGTTGTAAGCCAAGTCGACTTCAACGACAATGAATTCCAGATCCTCCGATCGGTCCTTGGATGGTTCTCCAAGGGTGACTGGGAATAGAATCTTCCCACATTGAATAACACTTCTCTGGTAGAACGACCAGAGAGTTATATTAGCGATCGGGAGGTCATGAGTAGCATCTCCCAACATTTCAGCAACTTCGCGCTTCATCAAATTGCACGAATCCCCGGTGTCCACTAAGATCCTGTGGACACGGCATTCCTGATGATTCCAGTAATGGTAAGGGGATCATCGCATGGATCGATAATCCCTTTCCAATCGGCCATAGTGAAAGTGATATCCTCCCCGAAGGGAGGGGACCGTTCAGCTGGATCATATTAACCAGCGCCACAGATTCAGAGCTCTCAGCGGAGTCTCCGCGCGCAATTCTCTTTCGGTCCTGGACCGATTCATTTACTCTTAAACCACCGGAGATAACATAAATATCTCCTGCTACCTCTCGAGGTGCCGCCTCATTTTGAGGAGGTTGGGCACCTGTTTCAGCAGGTGGAGGAGCGACCTGCTCCTATCTTCCACCCTCGTTTTGCGGGGCTCTGCCGCCACGGCCCCGCCATCTTCTTCTTCGGCACTGAGCACGGTTCTCTCGACCGTGTTAGCCTCTGTCTTATTCCGACGGAGGAGACCGTCGGTCCTTCGTCCAATCATTATTATTTCGGGGTTGTCCCCGATTATCCCTTCCCCGCGGCCTGTGACGATCGTCACCTTGATGGCCCTTTCGGGGGGATTCAGCTCGCTTGCCCTTCTGACCATTCCGGTCGGGCTTCTCTTTATTCATTGCCGCTACTGTCTCTTTCAACAACGGGCACTTCAAGGTCGGGTGATCGCGATTATGATGTAATTCGCAATACACCCGATTGTCCTCCTGCTTCGGGGGGATATCTTTCTCGCCTACATCCGCTACTTATCGCGACTGCTTCTTAGGGTAGGAAACCCTATGATCACCTGCAAACTCAGAATTCCCGCTAGGTTTCCGATAGCCTAGCCCCAACGCTTCATCCACCGTAATATACTTGTTGATTTTTTGAAGAAGTTTACCCAAGGTGGATGGTGGGCTATTTACCAAACTGGCCGACAGGCCGCACGGTCCCAAGACCTACTGTAGAATATCAATCTTGTTCCGGAGCTAAAGCTTGATGCCCTGGGCGGTTCTGTTGAATTTCTCCATGAAGGACCGAAGACTCATTTTTGCCGGGATATATTTCAACTGATATAGTTCCTGCCTGCTTCGGGGCGGTCCTACATTTGGAGCGAACTGCTCTGAGAAAGCCAAAATAATTCTGCCATATGACTGTGTGGATCGGGCCGGCAAATTTTTGAACCACGTTCGGGCGTCGCCTTGTAATCCTGCAGCGAAGATGCGGTACTTCAGTGAATCTGAGGCCCGAACCGTCCCCATGCGTAATTCAAAATCGGCAACGTGATCGATCGGATCACCGTCACCGCGAAATGTCGGTAACCCCTCGGGGTTGCGATAATGCCGATATGGAACTGCTGCCCAGATCTCTTCGAAGAAGGAGAGCATCAAATCTCCCAAGGCGGCTGACACACCTTCAGATTGTTGGGATGATGACTGGACCGCATGTAGATTATGCTACTTGTCGTCATCCTTATTTCGTCTGATTGGGGCCTCCATGGCCCTATTGAATAAACCAGGATTGCGTCCCAGATTAAGTTTGCAATCCTTCAGCGCACGCATGCTCTCCAACTCCTTGGTGATCTTATCAATTCGTCACTGCATATGCTCCTGGTCATTTATAGGAGCGGGAGTTATAGCCCTGGCTGGGGGAGGAGGAGTGGATCGATATCTCGGCCTCCTCGTTGTTACACCGCGCCTGATGATTTCTTCATTATCAGTGCTGCGCTCGTCAGGGTCACTCTCGTACCATATGCTTCTGGTAACAGGGCTTGAAATAACAGGTGGTTCTGTTCCACTTTCTCCAACGTAATTTCTAGTACCACCTTCCTGACGACAGTTTCGAGATCCTGTAAAGTGAATGTTGGTGCTGGGAGACTGTCGAGAAGCACGTCACTGTTATTCGTCGAAGTTCCAGTCGCCATGCCTTTGATTATCCTATCCCTGGTAGAAAACTCAAATGGGATTAGAGAATCGTCCCCACGGATAGAACCAAACTGTTATGGTCCCTTTTTAGGGGGTACCAACAGTCGTCCGGTTCGTCAGCAAACGAACTCGGTTTTGATTTTTTTTTAATGGGAAAACGATTAAGAAACTGGAAATAAGAATGAGTCAAAGCAATTTATAGTAGAAACCCCAGGAATTGGGGAGAAAATCACTTGACTAAGAGCGAATTAAGCTCTTAGCTTGTTCACTAATCAAACAATCCATTACAGAATACATCAGATGTTTAAAGAAAATGACAGGTAATAAGAAAGCAGTAAGAACTTCAGCAGGGTAACGGCCTGTTCTTATGCGTCCAAAGGGTCCTGCTTTTTCCGTCGTTGTGCTCTGTATTTCTAGAGTTGATGGTGTGTGTAACTCACGCTCTGTAATTTTCTCTGACAGGTTTGTTAGAAGTTGTTGTCGCGCAATGTAAAACGAGGTCGGGACCGAGGCGTGTTCAGCGTGATCGGGCCCGAGGCGTGGTAAACGTGTGAAGGCCCGAAGCGTGGAAAGTGTGGGTTTGTAACCGTTTGGACCGAACCACGGAGCCAGTTGTCAGAAAACGTTTTATTTCGCCAAGATTATCTTGGTCCTCTCGCAGAACATCGGGCCATTTTATCTTACGTATACTAATGGGCTGCACAAGTTCGCTTCCACCATATGGATCGGCCCAATCGTTACTGAGCCTCATCCATTACAGGGTGCCCGGTCCTAGAGTTCTCATCACCATGTGTGGACGTATTCCAATATTGTGACCCTGTTATTTATGTCGACGGAACACACTTGTATGCGAGGGAAATACTTCTTTACATAAAACAATTATTAGTTCATACTATTATCATATACAAATTGTAGGTACAACCACAAATTGTTGGTTGCTGTGACAAAAGACGGTAGTGGTCATGTGATTCCTCTCGTTTATGCTCTTTTTGACTCTGAGAGTATACAGTCATGGACATGGTTCTTTGAGATGCTCGACACGGTTGATATCGGGATACGTGAGACATGTATAATATCCGATCGGGCAGCATGTATCATGGAGGCGGTGAGCTCGATGGAAGCGTTCCAAACTGGACAACTACACCATCATTGGTGTCTGCGGCACTTCTGTTCTAACATCTACAGCGCATTTAAGAACACCGAATTGAAGATCGCTTATCGAGCCGGTGTGCGATCAAAAGCTTATAAATATCATGATGACATGGCCAAATTTCGGAGTAAAAATAAAGAGGCATATAATTGGTTTGAGCGAAAAGATGTTACCAAGTGAACTTTGACACATGATGACGGTAAGAGATGTTGAACACTTACCACGAACCAAGTTGAGGTCATCAATGGCGTATTGAAAGTTGCCCATCGCTTATTTACCACCACAATAGTTATGTCAAAATTTTATCAGGCCAGCGAGACCTTCATGAAGAGACGCTCATAGATCAGATCCATGACTTCGAACACTAAATTGTTGATAGAAGATGCTAAAGAATTCTATAGGCGTGCCAAAAGGAAGGCAGATTATCATACTTTGAAGATGTAGGACGCCGATAGCCAAGTCGCTGAAGTTGACGTGGACACGGGCTGTAGTCATGAGGCATACATTCACACTGTTGACCTGATACAACAAACATGTATATGTTCGAAGTGGCATACGTACCGAGTACCATGTTCACACGCTATTAGAGCGGCGAAACAAATTGGGCGTGCATCTGACCGTAAGTTCATAAGGGGGTCGACCATAGGGATGTTGCAAGCAGTTTACGGGGATGCAATACTTCATTCACTTAGACCCGAGTATACATGGACGAAACCAGGGTGAGAGTTGTGGCATGATCCCAATAGATTGTAAGCTATCCGAAGGAGCCGATGTAGGAGAAGTAGAATTTCAACGGATATAGATTTCACTTGATTTTTGACTTAATTTTAATTTTAATAACAAAAATATGATAATTTATACCAAATTTTTTATGGGATAGTTATATCCAAAAATTCTATATCTTTCATGTCATCATCATCAAAACGTGGCTGCTCAGGTTGTATCGACCCTAATTTGGGCCTACGATGCGAGTTGTTTTGGTATCAGAGCATAACATTGCTACCAAACCGGTAGTGGTGCGGTCCTACATATAAGAGTCTAGGAAACTCATAGGAGGACAACCGACCATAGGAATGGATAGGCATAGAATGTAGCATACGACATGAGTAGGTATAGACATAACGAATGTTTAATGTAGGAATGGCTCCAAGAACGAGAGCGAATCGAAACCGAGAGGAGGATAGCAATGCCTCAGAACAGGCACTGGCGATAGAAACCTCGGTTATGGATTCATCGACGCCTCTCACGTTTAGCCAAGAGAGTCTCATGGATTTATTCCAAACTATGGCAAGTTCCCTAGTTAGCACAATAAGACAGGGACAGACGGAGAGGGGAAACTCCGTGCTGATGGAACAAGTGTCAAGGCCCGAAAAAGGTAGAATGTACTACAACGAGGCATTGAAGAAGGCTGGAATGAACAGTTTCACGGAAGATAAGATGGGGGATGCGAAGGCATGCATTATTCGCTTAGAAGAGAAGTTTGAACTGATCGAAGCCCCAGAGGAACTTAGGGCAGGACTGGCCCTGCTATGGTTCGACTGTAGCACTGCCCGATGGTGGGGAAGCTTGTCGACCTCACTGCTGAAGGATGGACCCATCTCTTGGGAGAAGTTTAAGAATGTGTTTTTGGATTACTACGTGCCGAAAGGGCTTAAGAAAGACAAGAGGGCCGAGTTTGACAGATTGACTCAAGGGAATCGCCCCGTGATGGAGTACATGCAAGAATTCATAGAATTAGGTAGGTACGCCGCCGAGATTATGGGGAGTGAACAAGAAAAGATGCACCGTTTTACAGAAGGGCTGAATGAAAGGGTGAAACTGACTATGTCTGGCCGCGACGACGAAGAATTTTCGAGTTTAGTGGCAGCGGCAGTCCGAGTGGATGGGGGAATGCGAAGAATGGATAAGGAACGCACCAGAAGCTCCACAAGGAATGAAGTTCAGGGACGGGGAGAGTGGAAAGGGAAGGTCGCTACAGAGAGTATTGGGTATGCACAAGGATCCCCGATCAGGCCTGCATGCGCCAAATGCGGAAGAACCATTTTGGAGAATGCCGGGCAGGAACCAACAGTTGTTTCAAGTGCGGCCATGAAGAACACTTTGCTCGGGAATGCACGAAGAGGAAAAAGATCGAAACTGGGGTTACCGAAGGCACCACTACCGGTTTGGTAAAAACGTGCAAAATAAAACGAAACGTTCGAATGTAAACTTAAAACATAATTCAAAAACATTAAAATCTAGCAACATAATGTAGAGTGTTCTCAAAAGACCGGACTCTATCACCGGACAACCGACGACCTCCTTCCCATGCCCTCCTCATACCTCATCCGCGTCACCTACAAAATCTGTAAAGCGGTCACAATCTATTAAATGAAACTTCACACACGCTATACTTATCTTTTCATTTCTTAAATAAACCATGCACAGACGCGTAAGTCTTTTCTTTTAATCGTTTTCTTATTTCCTTCTTCTTTTACCCTTATCATTCCCTTCATGCTTTAACTTTACTGTTGCCGAGAGTAACATGCTCGGTACATGTCCCGCCCAAGCCAACCGTTAGCTGTTGGATGACTCGACGGGCCATATGCTTCCCTTTCCTGGGAGAGTACTTAGGCGCTACCCCTTTTTTCACCCGGATCCATTTTGCCCTTTTCGTACGTATCTTTCCATCTTTGGAACTTATCGTTCCCTTCATCAGGCATGCCCTTCCTTTGGCGAATCGTGTACTAAGCACGATGCCGGGTTCGGTCGGATGGTCCATCCTTCCTCACCCCGAGTCTTATTAACATTTGTCTCATTCATTCGTGTCTTTTACTTTCTTTCTTAATGACCCAATCCCGTTCCCTAAGTCTGAACCTTCCCTTACAACATTGTTTTCACTCCGCTTACCGTTTGCTTTCGCTCGTTATAGTCCCTTCGTGCTTTGCTGCATTTCGTAACAGGTCTTAGTACTCAATTTTCGACGTTATTATCTTATTGTTAACTATGTGATTACCGTAGACCCTACGTATCCTTTTTCCTCTTACTATCCGGCGTTGGAACGCGACGAACACACCCAAATTTAGTATTTCTGCTATAATTCACTTCATCCTCGAAATCCGCGACAATTTTGTTCTTAGGACCAAATCCGCGATAATTTTGTTCTTCAAACTTTTCCGCGATAATTTTGTTCTTCGAGATTTTCCGCGATAATTTGTTCTTCAAAACTTTCCGCGACAATTTTTGCCTTTGCTTCCAAATCCGCGATAATTCTCCTTGCACCAATTTTCGCGACAATTTTTCACGCCACAAAATTCCCGACAATTTTCTCTTTCGCGACAATTTTCGTGTTTATTGGGTTTTTCGTGGATTTTCGTGGCTTAGTGGTAATTAACTTGGGTTTGGGCCTTCCCACCCCTATTTATAGACATCTTAACTTCTATAATTCACCTTTTGACCCCTTCTTTATGTTTTGCTTTACTTTTCTATCTTTTCGTTTCCTTTTTCGTTCTTTCATACCCGTATCCCTCGTTTTTCCTTGTCTAGACTTTACCAATATGTTCCCTACTATTGTTCAATCGTACCTTTTTCCTGGCTATTACACAGGTGGCTCGCTAGACTCTCCATGTGACCTACGTCTTCCCGGCCTTTCCCTGTCACGATTCATCGGAGGCGATTCACTAGGGTTAGGGCGTGGTGGGTATGACGGCGTCTAGAACTGAGCTGGCCACTATACAGAATGACGATACGATGACTCTATATATGGATAACTCATAGGAGGATACTGCTGGGAGCCGTAGAAAGACCTAGCAGTTGGGTCCAGAGGTGGGTGTGAGAACCTGGATGTAGGGTCCGAGTACTGCGTCCACGGTCGAGGCACCGAAGATGGCCGAATAGGAGGCGAGAACCCCATCCCAGACGACGTGTAGTTGTGGGAAGGTAAGCACCCATAGACCTGAGAGAAAGAAAAATGATGTATTTCTCTAAGTCTTTGGGTAGCTTCTGTGTTCTCCCGTAGATGTGTGCCTGCAAAGTCGTCTAATTGTGTAGCCTGAAAAAAAAAAACAAAATGATCAAATTAAGACAAAATGCAATACAATGTATTATATATTTATTACCACTCGGGCCATGGGTTCTGCTGTTCCTCCTCTCCAACTGGTCTCATCTTTCGATCGCACGGCTAAATGTGGTATACCATATGTACAATACCACGGATAATATGTGTCTTCTGACACACGAGCTTCGTCTTCGAACAAGTGCTCGGAAAGATGGTCACACATATCAATCTATTTAGCATAGATTTTGACCCAATCCTGACCCTTCTCAGAGTTATAAGAATACATGAGCCTTAAGAGACCTACATCATCTGCTGGACCGGGGATGGAGAGGACACCTTTGAGCTGACGTGCCACACAATCGGGGTGATAGTGTTCCACGTGACCGAAAAATATAAGCGACCTCGTGTAATGCCATGCCGCAATGGTCTCAGCATTAGCGTTCTCTAGGTCACCATCCGTGTACGTCATCCATATGAACTGAAAAGTATACATTAACAAACTAACACAATAATTTGTATAAGTAATTATTTAATACATTACATCTCGTCTTCCAATAGCATCTAATGCATCTCGACAAACTCTTAGAGCATGGTTTGACGTGTTGGTATGGTCCAGACGACCGGTAAACTCCCTACAAAATACATAAATGCCAAATTATTTAAATAAATTATTATAAATGATAATAAAGATCGAAAAACAAACCTCCAACCATAGTACTCGTAACAACATCTGTCAAAAGACTCATTTGGGAAGCGGTACATGAACAGTGACTTCAGAGGAATTCTGGACCATGCCCACAGCTGAAAATTATAAACAATATTATTAACTATTGATATGACATTAAGTTTGTATAACGTAGACACACCTGCACAATTCTGAAGGCTCAACCTACTGTCACGAGACCGGTCGAAGCCTTGCAAAGTTCTCGGTATACGTTCGCAAGTACGGCCAATCCCCAGCTAAGTCCTACCATCTCCTTATCATCTCTAAAGAGGTCCATGAGAACTAGTTTCACTCGGTCCCCATTATTATTCGGTAACAAAAACGAAACCACTATGAGGAGGCAGATAGCCCGAACAAAACAAATGACATCATCATCAGACTCAAATGGCAGGGCAGCTCGTTCCAATACATATCATCCTAGACCACGTAAATGGAAATTAGACAAACTAATGAACTCATCTCTAGGAGTCCACCCAAAGGTGACAGTGCTATACTGTTTCCACTCCCCAATACTCCTATCGAGTCGTGAACCAGTGATAACATTGACCAATATGGGCAATCCCCATATGAGCGACACATCCTGTAGTGTTACCGTGGCCTCGCCCATCGAGATGAAGAATGTATGCGTCTCGGATCGCCACCGCTCCACCATAGCAGTCATCAAATGATTATCCAACTTGATACGAACCGTCTTGAATACTCCATAAAACCCTCGCCGTATCAAGCACGCAGATACTCTAGCGTCCAATGCCACAAGCTTACTCAGATAATAATCACCATGCTTAAACTGGATCATCGAACCATGCTCTCCATTTATAATGTTCCTACTTATATGATGATTCTGACGATGTAGGACACTTCCGTTTATGGGAGCACGTGGTATACTTCCGCCTTCCATATCTATTACACAATAATGTACAAAACATATAATAATAATTTAAATGAAATGTACACTAAGCATATGTGTAGCATAAATCATTCATATTTAAATTTAAAAAGCAATCAACAATAATATACAAATAAAATAAAAAAATACAAACATACTAAAAATACAAAATAAAATATTTAAATTACAAAAACTAAATTATACCTAAATTTATAATCTTTTTTGGTCTACAATAAGCGTTGCGAGATTTGTTCGGGATGATTTTATGAGTGAAATCATCCCATATATATACACATGGGCGTAGCCGACGTCGTCTGTGGAAACCAGACATGACCAGCTATAGCGGATGTCGTCCGCGGAATACGTCAGCAACCGTGGACGACGTCCGCTATCGACACTAAAACAATATTTGGTATTTTAAAACGCATTAATAGGCCAAATTAGCCCAAGAAATTGTTACAAAATATATTCAATATCAAAGAGAAAATAATGACTTTAAATCTTATAATTTTCTTTATTTTAATAAATTGTGTCATTTTATATAGCTTTCATCCTCAAACATTTGCTTATCTTAATTTGCAAAATTTAACGATTAAACTCTCAAAGTAACCAAATCAATCCACAATGTTTGATAGTCACAATATATATGTTTATATATAGTAACAAATTCATTTTACAAAATTTGTTGATTTCGAGAAAACTTTTATCTTGAATTTTACTAACATCTAACATTTAACGCCACATATTATAAGTTTTCTTCTTTTTCGTTTACATATCAAAGTTATCATTTTCTCCAGAGTGGTGATTGCATTAGGAGGGGTCCATGGAGGAAAAACCCTTTCTCTTAGGCATTCTACAACATTGTTCATCTAATACTATCCACGTCATCTTTTTCTAACTTCACATCATCTTTCTCTTTCCTTAACATTATATAAAAATATACAAAAACTAACTTTTCTAACACAACCGCAACCTTGTCAGGACACTTATTAATTTAATATTTTATTTGATTACTTATTTATATTATTCTAAAATCGGAAAATGGCGGCCTCGGTCCACAAATTTTGATAATTTTGGCAAATTTAGTCCTCAAAGTTTTTTTTGGTATATAATGTCCCCAAACTTCGATTAATTGGCAAAAATCAACCCCATAGTTTACACAATTTGACAAATTGAATTCCCAAAGTTCATAACTAGTCCCCATAGTTTGAATAATGCAAAACAGGTCCTCGTTATTTAAAGTTTATGGCAAAACTAATCCCCAAATTAAGACAATTTGGCAAAAATGGTCCTTATTTTCTTTAACGGGCGTTAAATCCAACCCCCTTCTCAGCCACATTTCTCATTTTACTCGCATCTACACTAAACCCTCCGACCTCTCTCAACCCTTCGCGTTTGGAAGCCGATTTTCACCATTTTCCTCCCTGCCCTTTGTTTGGAAGCTTATTTTCGCAATTTTCCTCCCATTTCGCGTTTAGGGTTTAGAATAATCTCTAATATTATTCTTATGTATTTTATTTTAGTGAAATGAAGCGACATGTTTCTTGAAAGTTCTTTTGAAACACTTTTCTTTCCCTGACGTTCATTTTGTTGTTATCTTTGATAGCAGACTTATAATTATTTTTCTGGCATGCTGGACCACTATCTGTTGTAGCTTTTAGATCTTCTGGAATGGTGCTTTAAGGTGCTATACGCTTTGTGCTTGTTCAATGAATATTTTTATTCCAAAAGAATCAAATTTATTCATTGCTTGTTTTAAGAAATAATTCTTGATGAAAATTTTGGTTATTGCTAAAGATATTATATTTCACCAGCTTTTGATGTTTTTCTATGGAGAGATAAAAAAGTTACCGTTGGTGTGTTGTTGTTGAATTATTGTTGAATATTGTGTAATTGGATTGTTGTTGAATTATTATAGGTGGTAGCTTTTCTATGGTAGCTTTCAGTTTTAGGTAGCCAATTCAACTTCCTCACACTATTCTACATCTGTAACTACTCTAATCAACTTTGCTTCGAATGCCTAAAGATTAATGGATTCCATTTTGATGAGGTAACTGGTTTTGAATCTGATTTTTGCAGCATTTCGTGTTAAGCTCGCAGATACACTAAACCCTCGGCCTTCCCTCAAGTGCATTTCGCTTTTGGAAGCCGAAGTTCAAATTTTCCGCCTCCTGAAGCCGCATTTCGCATCAATATTGGTTAGTCCTCCGCATTGTGGTTTATTGGTTGTTCAATATGCGTTAAATACCAATTTTTGCATGATTCATGTAAAAGTCCTTTAAAAATGACAGCAACTGTCGTTGATTTGCAATGTATTTGCTTTAGCTGCTACAATATTGATATATGAAGAAATAGGTGCTCATGGTTATGCTTTAATGATGACATTAACTTTAGTTGTAATATTATAAAATACAACATTGTTTTAGCTTAAAAAATTACAGAAGATGAATCATGTGTTATATGTGCTTAGTCCTAGGCATTCAGAAAAATGACTTTATAACCCGTTGGAGTCCAAAATGTATTTTTAAAGTATGTTTTATATGTCAAAGCCGAAAAAATACCAGAATGAAATGAACATATGAGCACCATTTTTAGAATATGAAGTAGATAGTATATATCTTGATGAAAGTTTGGTTTATTTGACATGATTTCAACATGCATTATATTTTGACATTAATTTGACATTGATAAAAGTTTGGTTTGTTTTACGTAGTTCCTTTTTGAAATCCGCATTATGGGATCAAGCTCAGAGGACATTGCTGGATCGAACGCCCAGAGCAATAGTGATATACGTATGCTTTATTGTAATTTACTTCTAACTATATTTGCATTACATCAATTTTCTATTTTTTTCGATGCAGATCAATACAAGTCAAAAAGTGATCGCCACTCATCGGACACTAGTGGAATCGATTGGTCAAGTTATGAAGTGGACAAAAATGATTATTGCAATCTATATGACAGCGATTACATGGACTTGGACTAGGGGCGCCGTAATGATACAGACGAGAATCTACGAGATGTTACGATTCACGATACTAATGTTGATGGAGACCCCTCCATTCAAAAACAACTATACAAAAGAGAAATTGATCTTCGACCCTGCTAAAGGACTTAAGGAGAAACATATAGTGTAAATTGGTAGTTTCCTTACAATTTGTCTAATTTTATAAACAATAGACTCATCCTACCTGCAGTAAAGGGCTATGTTTTGATAGTAAAAACAAGCAAAGGAGGCCCTTGAAGACATGTGCGTAAAGCTGGGGTGGAGTTTCGTTTTGTGAAGAATGATAGGTACCGGTTGGTGGTACGATGCAAAGGCACTGCACAACGAGAGTGTCCATGGTACGTCAACGTTTCGATGAGAGACAATGATGTTATGTGGTGTGTGAAGGGAGTAAACCCACACGAGCCCCAATGTCATCGAAGGTTACATCCAAATGGGTTGCAAAGAAATACTATCAGAGGTTATTGGATAAGCCAGACATGACTACAAGAGACTTGTATGCTGATCTTAATAGAACTTTCAAATTAAAATTAGGGAGACATAAGGTTAGAAGGGCACGTGATGAAGCTCTTAGACTTGTTTAACGATGGATAATGGGCGGCTTTTGATGACATTTGAAGGTATTGCATTAAGTACATTCTCAGTAACCCAGGATCTACAATCGTCATGAAGGAAAGGAATTGTCGTGGTTTTGTTGGGTGCACTCGTTTTGAAGCCATTTACGTCTGTCATAAGGTAAAACAATTATATTAGTGTACTACTAAATACAATTATGTGTTAATATATTTGTTTTCTATTTTGAAGGCATGTCGTGATGGATTTAGGGATGGATGTCGATCAATCATATGCGTTGACGGTACACATACCAAGGAGAATGAGCAAGGCCATATCCTCACAGCATGCGGCTTGGATGCTGATAATGGTATCTTTCCTATTGTTTATGCAATTGTTGGAGGGGAGTCTAAAGAGTCTTGGCTCTGGTTTTTGGAGTTGCTTCAAAGAGATATCGGCATACCTTATGAAGATCATGAATCGTTCACTATTATATCGGATCGTGGAAAAGGAATGATCCATGCCCTAAATGTGTTGTTCCCGAGATGCGAGGTATTATTTCCCTCATTGTTGGAGATTTCGTATGTCATAGTCATGTTTAATATGTTTACATGTTCGTCATTGTGTGAGACACATTCTTAAAAATGTGTCTAAAGCTTACCTCTCAACAATACCCATCGAAATGGCAATTTGGACAGCTACAAAGGCAACTACACAAGCAATTTTCAAGCAGCACATGGTTGAGTTAAAGAGCATCAGTCCAGGAGCATTTGAATACATGATGAAAATCCCCCGAGAACATTGGTGTAGAGCTTTTTTCCGAACTTTTTGTAAGTCGGATTTGTTATTAAATAATCATGCAGAATCGTTGAATAGCTCACTGCTTGAGTGTCGGGGGCGCCCAATTATGTGGATGTTGGATGACATTTGCATGTTATTTGGATAACGTATTCACTCTAGACGACTGTTCTCCAGGCGCATAGAGGATGACGATTTTTGTCCTCGTGTGCGTGCGATTATTCGATGATGCATTGAATCAGGTTGATTCGGGAATGTAATTCAGACTGACGATTGGCGTGCGACTTGGGAATTTGGGAGGGAAAAAGTGTAAGTTGATATAAGAAGTCGCGTTTGCACATGCCGGAAGTGGCAGCTACGAGGTTAGTCTCTCTAAGTACTTACAACTTATACCGATATAACTTTGATACTAATTATGTGCGTCATAATGCCAGGTATACCATGCAAGCATGCTAGGGCCGTTATCTTGGACCGAGGGGAATCCTGCTACACCTATGTGGACGCATGCTATAGCGTTGAACGATATCGTACAACCTATCAATATGGGGTATCTGGTTTACGAGGGCACGAGGAATGGTCACAATGTCCGATGCCCCCACCTTTGCCACCATTATTCAAAGGCCGTAGAGCCGGTAGACCAAGAAAGATGCAGCGTGAACCATCTAAAACCCCAACATCCCCGGCACGTAAGGTGAGATGCAAACGTTGCGGTGTCGCAGTACACAATAGAAGACGGTGTCCTAAATCCGAAGAAGAGATCTTCTCTGGGTTCAAGGTAACGTATATTTTTGTAAAAGTGTTTGCTAAACTTTTATTGATTTTTGGTGCATACATTATATATACAAGCAGGGCAAAGAATGTCACAAAAAAACAACCACAAAATCATATAAGGTGCCTCCAACTACAGCATCTAACTTTAGTGTTTGTTATTTCACAAATATTACACGTATCCCCTTGGAACTAACATCATATTATTGTTCTATGTGTAGAATGTTTCACACAGGCAGACCATGCAAAGCAGAGAGTCAAATGCTTCTAAAAACAACGATAAAGTGTCACATACTGTATTTGTTTTAAGATTTTGGATTGAGTCGTTGTGGATTGTATATTGTACTTTTATATTGGTAGTTATTGCTAATGCTCTTTTGTAGGTTGCCCATGTCCGAATGAAGGAAAAGACAAATCCAACCTTGTTTGCTGTGTATTCGACAGAGAGCATGCAGCTGAGTGTAGAGTTATCTAATGTGCATGGAAACGTTTCGTTTTGCACAAACGAAAATGTTGGCATACATGGGTACCAATTCACGAATCATGAAGTGCCAGATATCAGTTCAGATCCTCAAAATCTAGGAGTATACAGGCTACTAAGTGATGATGTTGTCCAGAGCAGTATACAGTAAGTTTGAGTTTAATCTTGGTTTGATGATGGAATGTGTGTAATCTTTGCTTCCAATGCTCTCTTTAGGTCTATTATTTCTCTAATAGATCGTGCACGCCAGAAAGGATTTTTCAGTTTCATAGATGCAATTATATTCGATGCATATGTTAACGGGAAAGATCCTTTGCATTGGGCTGGTTTCGTTAAATGGGATGTACTCTGTGAGTATGAATATGTTATGATGCCAATTGTGACATGGTAATGCATTTCGTATTGATGTTTAGTTGATGCTTTGTGATTTTATATATTACTTTGCAGGGGGCATTGGTCACTTCTTGTGTTTTGATGTTTTGAAGAACCGAGATATCGAACAATGATCATGCTTGATTCACTAGGAACAATGCGAAAAAACTATATCGAACCGGATGTGTATAGGTACGCTCTATGCGGTACTGATCTCCATGCATTTTTTAGAATTTCAAATGCATTGACTATTTAGGTTATTGAGAGATGTATACAAATTGCAACATGACATTGATACAGAAGACATTGTTCATTATATTCCTATTCGTTGGCCCGATGTATGTATCCATTAGTTTTAAGTTACACATGTGCAATTGGTAACATTCATGTCGTATAGGTACCAAAGCAAAATAGACACTCATAATGCGGCATATATGTGTTGTATTACATATACCGTTTTCTGCATGACGCCGCATACATCTATGCTCCAACCGGTTATCCTCATTTCGTAAGTGCACATATTCTTAGACTACACTTCGTTGTGTCAATTCTTAAAACTAAAACATATGCAGATGACGTCAAGTTGGTTTACACTAGCGGACATCACCAAATTCGCCAAAGCACATATCCCTCCACCCATTAAAGCTTACCCATCAAGGCGCTCTTCGACTAGAAAACGTTAGCTTTTCAAAAACAATTAACTTTCTGCTTTGCTCTACGAAATACATTGTTGCATTCGTTTTGTGACTTTTGCTGGAGAAACATATGCAACTTTTCTATTTAATTAACATTTGTATTTTGTGTGAAACAATGTTTGAAATTGGTGTAATTCTAGTAAAAAACCTCACAACAACACATTAAAACATGTTGTGCATCAACATTTAATTAACAAACACAAACAACATTCATTGTAAATAAGATCAATTATTACGTGATCAGTTCATTTAACAAACACAAACAACATTAATTTTAGATAACGTTAGTACTTCATAATATGTTCAAATGGTGTAACACAATTGTACGACCAATGAACCATAATACTCTACGATCAACAAAACAATACCAACTTTTTTTGGGTAATGAGGACTGCATTTGCAACATTGTTGGAAGAATTGCGAAATTTTGAGGAATGTATCTTCTAAAAATTAAGAAAATAGTGGTCGATTAGCCAAAAAGAACATTAAGGTGCGTAAATACAATACTTACATTGGGGACCTATAAGTATCTATATTTTTAACGTATGAACGATGAAACATAATACTTACGATAACCGAATTAACAACAGTGTATTTGGGGTGTGTCGGGACTAAATGTGCAACATTTCCAAAAAGTTTAGGAACTTAATTGTTCAAAATTTAAAAAAAGGGCTTTAATTGCCATATTTTCAAAACTTTGAGGACCATAATTGCCATTTTTCAAAACGCTGAGGACCTCTAATACCGTTAGGGACATTGTTTGCCAAAATTATGGAATTATGAGGATCAACTAAGCCATTGTTTTTGTTTGGGGACTAATATTGCCAAAATTGAAGAGTTTGAAGACTAATATTGACAATTTTGAAAATAATAGAGACTAGTTTTGCCAAACCATACAAAAATCGGGGACCTTTTTTGCCATATCAAAACTTTGGGGATCAAAATTACCAAATTTTCAAAATTATGGGGACTCAATTTGCCATTACCCCTAAACAATGGGGACCATATCTGCGCATCGCCCTTCTAAAATATATAATTTTTTCTTAGTAGTTAAAGATTATTTAGCAAAAGAACGAGCATTTAATTCAAGAAATTACTAATACAATAAAGTAGTACAAATAAAGTTAAAATGCAGAATCACGTTAAATTAACTTGTGCGGAAATTAGCCCATATATGCTCGATCAAGTCAACTTTAAGCCGTCGATGAACTCGGATGTTTCTTGAGTTAGTAGAGCGTAAGAGATATACTTGAAATGATAGATTATCATGTGTGGAATGAGTTGGTGCCCGGTGGTTGTTGGGTTTCATCATTTTGCTCGAACAATATTGGATCTACAATAATAACATGACCTCGATCTTCCACAATCATATTATATAAGATTGTTATTATATTGCATAATATATGGCATATATTATGCAAGCATACATAACATCTGCCGAGTTTGTTGATCTCATACATGTCCCAGGTTAGTAATAATCCCAAATCTTGCTTGCAAAACTCCAGAAGTACATTCAACATCCTTCTGTGTACTCTCTTGACGAGTGGCAAACAATCGTGCCTTTTCCGTTTGAGGTAGAATGATAGATTTCACAAAAACAGTCATTCTTGATATATCCTATCAGCTAAGTAATATCTCATATTGTAAATATTAGTATTAACTGAGAATTGAACATATGGTGCAGTACATTTGTGTAAGTCATCAAATAAAGTTGAGTAACTAAAAACGTTTAGATCATTATTTGCTCTGGGAGTTCTGAAAAAAGAATGACAAATCCACGTATCAGAAGAAGCAACCACCTCTTATGACGGTTGAAAACCCTTTATCGCCACGAGCATATTGATCTTTCCAACTCCCTGGACAATTTTTCAACCTTCAATGCATACAGTCAACACTTCCAAGCATACCAGGAAACCCATGTTCTTCACCCCATCTGAGCAGGCTTTGAACATCCTCTGAATTTGGACGTCTCATGTACATAGCCTAAAATGCAATACAAATTGATGAAATAAAATGTCTAAGACACTCCAATGTTGTGGTCTCACCTATAAGAATATAATCATCATAGGAGTCGGCGTAACATCCATATGCTAACATTCACATGGCCGCAGTGCATTTCTGAAGTGTTGATATCAAGGATCGACCAGTGGCGTTGACTCTACCTTGAAAATAAGGATCCGCATCTCGAACAACTGCAACTATACGCTCAATAATGGACGAGACATCCTATAATGACACTCAAATTGATCATTGGTATACGTCGAGTTCATCGAGAAGTAATCAACCAGTAATAGAACATGTCCGATTTCTCGACCTCGCTCTACATTTTGCCGCTTTTTGGATCTACGCCTCGGAAGTCTACTGGATGACTTTTCCGATAACTCGTTATCCAAAAGATATTCAATTACAGGTGATATGAACTCTGGTGTACTAAAAGAACTTGTAAAACTATGTAGTCCAAGTGATATATCATAATCATCCATTACAATGCCTTAGAAAACTTGTTTTGAAGAAACTGCTGGAAATGGAAACAAAATTAAAACATACAAGAGGGATTAATCACAATTACACAAATACAAGCATGAAATAATACAATAAAAATGTTGCATTTCAAGTTTCGATTAATAGGGATTAATCACAATTGCAAAAATAAAAACAAAAAATCCACACACACCCTCCTCAAGGGAACTAGACACTTTATATATGTCATTCCAAAAGATTTGAAAATTTCACTGAATCTGGAAATTAAAGACAATATTTAGCATAGTCTAGCAATAAATTATCTTCATCAAGCAATTCGATGTAGAAAGAAAAGCCAAAAAACATAACATCTTAATGGAAAGTGAAAATGCAAATAAAAAACTTGAAACGAGAAGAAAACCTGTAATAAATTTGAACGGCTATTCATTTGAATCAATAACTCTTCTTCATTTGAAGGTGGGTCTTCTTGAATTGCTGTGAAGCTTCGCTAGGTTTACCAAAATGAAGTAAAAGAACAATGTAAATACATCCTATTTGCATTCTCTCGTCGGAAATTAAATTGGATTCTCTCTCTCCTAGACAATCCACGATGGTGAACGGAAATTGTGACATGGAAAATTACAATCATATCCGAACATAACTTAGAGGATAGTTGGTCGCCTAGTCAAACTGGGCGGCCAACGTTGTGGAAGATCTTAGGATATTTGTAATATTCTCTATGCCCAAAATTATTTATGTCTTATAAATCTCTATACATATCATCATTTTTTCACATCCACATTATATTTATTTCTCTTTTCACTTCTAAAAATTCTCACTCATCTACATCATTATCTATATATCTTTCATCACATCATCTTCTCTCCAAATTTTATTTTTTCTTTCTATGTCATCAACTTTATCATTTATTATTGTTGTGGTCAAGAGACCGAGGGTATCAACAGTAATCCGATTTGTAATAAAACGAATTCGGTTTTGATTTGTTTAGAATAGGGAGACGATTGTAAAATAAATGGAAGCAAATAGCACAGTGAATTTAGAGTGGAAAACCTCTCGTAAAAGGGGAAAAAACCACATGACTAAGAACTAGAAATGTCCTTAGCCGATATATTAATAAAACAGTTCATTCTACATTCATAAAAGGCTTATGAAAATGACTAAGATAAAATAAGAGAACGCGAGGGAGAAATCGGCAGCGTAACAGCCTATTCCGCGCATCCAAAAGGTCATGTTTTAGTTTGCCATCAAGCCCTGTATTATAAAAAAGAAAACACGTATAGATCACGCCCTGTAACCGCCTCTGACAAGGTCATTTTACCATGACGGAAAACGTGGGTGAGCCCGAAGTACAGACTGCGTGATTGGGCCCGAAGCGTGGAAAGCATGCCTATGCCCGGAGCGCAACACACGTGGGTTGTAACTGTTTGGACCGATCCACTGGATCGATCCCCGAAGTGATGGATAACATGCAGAGCTAAGCTAACCTTCAGTCCTGACTATTGATTATTGGACTTAGCCCAAGTGGGCCTTCGGGTCCAGATATCATTGTTGGGTTGAATCCTTATCAGAAGTTGAATTTGGGGCCTTTAGGTTCGGCTTCTATCACTTGGACTAGCCTATAATGGTTTGGATCTCGTCCATTTCGGGATACAGGGTTCCGAAGTTCTCATCAATTATTTTATTTATAATTAAATATTACATTTCAATTTTAATATTTTAAATTCAATAAATATTAAGAGTTTGTATAATTTTATATTAGATTACATTAATATTAAAATAAATTAACCAAAAAAATTTATTTTAAAATGTTACAAACTTAAAATTGATCAACAAAATTTATTTCACTTGTCCAATAAGATCATTGTATAATTGATGGCATGTTCTCGGATCACGAGCATCGATCATACAACGAATATAAGCATGGAACAAATGGAAGCATGAACAAGGACGTAACTCCCACCGTGCCAGTGAAAACTTCGACATACCCCCTTCAGATTCTACACCGAAATCATGTCTATCGGAAGATATGCTGCTCAAATAGTACAAAAACAGAAAGAACCTACTACATGCAAGTGTTCTTCATCCCGAGCAGAACGGAGGGAGGAGAAAGATAGAAAGATTGATGAGATCAATAAACGCTTTGACAAATTCAACAAGCTATATGAACTAGAGATAAGCGTTAGACTAATAAATATTGATATGGACAATTTGAATCATGCACATAAACTTTTATTCGATGATACTCTTCATAAGTCCATCGCACGTAGTTCGATTAATAGTAGTGGTGGATCTCAGAATTCTGTTAGTAAGCCAAGAAGTAGTGGTCATGGGAATGATTTTGATTATATCAACGTTTAATCTTTACTTATTACTTTGTATCGTTGTGTTATATTTCGTTTCTATGTATTTCCTTTTTATTGCTTCGTAAATTGTTTAAAAACTCGTTATTTTTTATAGGTTTTTGTATTTTTAAAATTTCAAATATTTATATTGATTATTTTATTATCTTGAATTTGACGGACCATAAATTGAATACTTCTAAAATCACCGTACCCCGTAGCCCACACTTCGCACCCGTACAACATAGCCTTATTCCCCTTCAACACACTGGGGGATGACCAAGGGTTTGAGCTCTGAAAGGAAACGATCACGATCACCCTTGAGCCGCACGAGCGGTAGAATTCGAGGAGTCACGCTCTACTTGCAAATATGATCAATGTGTAAGATTTCGCAAGTAGAGTATGTAAATCTGATTTCCCACCATTTACCTGCAAAGTGCCTTATAATACAAGTGAAAAAATTGAGGTTGAGAATGTGCTTACTCGATGATTATATAATAATAATATATTATAATAATAGTGATAATAATAAATAATAATATTCTTAAAAATAATAATAATTTATACAACACCGACTCGTTATGACTCGATTCAACTCGTCAAGATTATAAGTGTCGGATTTTCAACTAAGCTATATTTTTAAATAAAATATATATACAAATATTAATTTGTTGAGAGTTGTATAAACTTTATCTAAAACTATAAATATTCATCAATTTATTTTATAAGAGAATTAAACTTTATAAAAAATGAGTACAATTAGTCGATTTCACCGCCTTCTCTAAAGCAATCACATTCTGATCCATAATCACCTGCACAAATAATTCACAAATAAATCGACTACATAACAAAGTCGTGAAAGCACATAAGTTATTTTTTAGACGGAGAACAAATATAATTAATGAATAAATCAAGAAGACATCGTTTTGTGTAAAGTATCTGAGCGAGTAGGAAACTCTATCGGTACACGAATGCTTGTGAAAAATTGGAGAGTGGTGCCGTATATATAATAGTAATAATAATAATAATATGAGAATTATAAGTATTCAAATATAATACCACAAATATAATTGAAAACGAAATATATTCATTATTCAATATTTATCATGATTAATTCAACTCAAAAGCCCTAATCAGATCTAAACCCTATCTAATATAAGTTTTTAGTTTTACCAAATCATTAAATTGTGGTGAAAAAAAGAATCCTGATTGTGAAAATAAAGATGATGTGTTAAAAATCCAAATCATTTGATCAGCCAACAAATTTCTCATATATTTTGGCTCTTCTCTTTCTCTAACGTCTCATTCTCTGGTTTCTTTTGTTGTTTCAAATTGTAACACGTATCTGCCAGCTTCTCTCTCCATCTCCATCCAAATCCAAATACACTTGGAGTAAACTGGATGGATTTAATATGTCATTTTCGTCTCTTCGTCACTGAGTTAAATGATTTCTTGCCGTTTTCTCTGAGTGTTCCTTCGTAACATTCCCCTTCCTCATACAAAGAAGTTCAGCAAGATTTTCTTTTTATGAATTTCCCCTTTTTTATTTTTCTGACCCATCATCAACTTCATGTCATATTGATGAACGCAGTTCGGATCTTCACCTGGGTCTTTGATTGATGTACAGAAAATACCCTTTTTCCATTAAATTTTTCTGTATCTTGCAAATTTGGTAGTTGTTTTCCCGGGGTCTGATTCAGTCATCAGAAGCTGATCAGAACCGACCCTTTTTGTGAAGGTAGTGAAATTGGCTTAGTTATTAGGAAATTATTGAATCTCAATCTCTCTTTGGACTAGAATGTATATATGCCTCTTTGTCATTATAAGATGATTTGAAGATCGTCTTATTGTTATATCATTTAGCTGCTATGATGTGATTAGTCATACACGAAGCTAAAAATGTTTATGTTTTGTTTGTATCGTTTTTTTGGTTTATATATGCATAAATTTTTTGTCCTCACCTCTGGCTATGTTCTGCACTCTCCAGCCCAATTTTCATTGAGATTTTCTTGCAATTTCTCCTGTTTTGCAACAAAACTCGTCCATTTTATCCATTTTTGAAAGCTTGCTTGTGTATATTTACAGTTGAAAATTAAGTGGTGTGCTTATGTAATGATAAGAAAATATGAAACTGGAATCTCGTAGTGTTATTAGTTTGATGTGTAGTTGACAACTTGATCATACATATAAATGTTGTGCAAATTTCAGAGCTTTTTATTATCATAGTTTTTAGTGTTCCAAACAACAACAAAACAGAGTTTTATTTGCTATTCTCTTATTTATTTTATCTTCTGCATCGACTTGCAAGTTCAAAGTCTGAATCTTGATACCTAAATATATTATGGTTTGTTATTTCGAATAATTTTGGTAGCTTATTGTCTTGGTTCTTATGATCAGGAAATGAGTGAAAATGATGAGGTGAAGGTGCTTAATAATGGCTTCGATTCACCACCTGTTGAAGATGATAACAGCTCGGGAAATTTAGGATCCAACAGTCCAATGAAAAAAGGTCCATGGACTTCTGCTGAGGATGAGATTTTAGTTGAATTTGTTCATAAGCATGGAGAAGGTAACTGGAATGCAGTACGTAAGCACACCGATTTAGCTCGATGTGGAAAGAGTTGTCGGCTTAGATGGGCAAATCATCTTAGACCAGACCTAAAGAAAGGGCCCTTCTCTAATGAAGAAGAGAACCTCATAATTAATCTTCATTATAAAATGGGAAATAAATGGGCTCGAATGGCTGCCGAGGTTCGAATTTATTTTTCAAGTTTTGTTTTATTTATGAGATCTATCATTTTTGCTGTCTTTCTGTGAGAATTTTTTCTCTTTTGTGTAGTTACCGGGGCGAACTGACAACGAGATAAAGAACTTTTGGAACACAAGGATCAAAAGAATGCAGAGAGCTAGCTTACCGATTTACCCACCGGATATATGTCCACAATTTCCTGATAAGAAACAAAAAGGCGATGGCTTAGACTCTTATTCAGCAGCAGATTTAAAATGCACAGATTTTTCGCAAGTCAAGGACTTTACGATTCCTAATGTAGAATTCAAGAATTTCAACCCGCAGCTATATTCTTCTACAGTTGATATGTCGAGTAGTAACATGCCTGAATTACCGGCAAGTTTTATTCTTTCTCAAGGCATTCAACCATCTTATACCGACAAGTCATTGCATTTGGCCTTTCAATCTTCGAATCCTCCTCATGGTTCAGAATTGGTTATCACTGGTTATAATGCTCCAATTGTTGGCCTTTTCACAGGTGTAAACCAGCTCAATGGTGATGATTCTTTGCATATTACTCAGCCTCTTGGATTTTCATCTCCTTATGAGCATAATTATATTTCAGACTCAAGCTTATTTCCTGCCGGCACCGGTATGACTGAGCTCCCTTCACTCCAAAATCAAACGAGTGGCTGGGATTTATCCTTGCCCTCGTTTTCAATGCCCTTAATTGACGATATCTTAATCCAACCCACTCGAATTGACAATGGATGTATTCTATTACCACCCAGCGATGACTTACTCGATGAAGTTCATTACACATCGGAAGCAAACACTAATGCTATTCATTGGACTTCTGATGTTCCTACATTGGCACCTGATTCAACTCAAAATATGAACGACATCGAATGGACATTCGATTATCAAGTCTCTTCGTTCGAATATTCATCTTCATCTGTTTTCAATGATAGCTCCCCAGTTTGTGTGAATTCATTTGATGAACAACAAATATCAGCTGGATTTTCAAGGTGTGTGATCTTGATAAATAACTTCTAGATTATATATTCATTTTAAAACCTTAAGAAGTTTTTTGTTTTCTCAGGAACGGTTTCTAATTCTAAAGCTCAATTTTCCACAAGAGATTCAGGTACCAATGACAAGATCACTATCAGACGGGGTGCAAGCAAATGCCCATAATTAATGATTGTTGATTCTCATCTTTATTTAATGATTGGATCTTGAGATTATTGGATGTTGTTTTGCTTTTGTACTTGGGGTATTGTCGATTTCAAATACCAATGAATTTAATGACATTTATGTCTTTAGTAACTCTTAGATATGCGTATAATTAGTTTAGTTGATTTTATTGATATCGTTATGTATTTATTTTTATAAAACTTTATAATTTGAAAAATAGGATATCTTTATTTAAAAGTTGTACAGACCAGTTAGAGTTGTTCCAGAAATGTCTTTGATCGAGTAAATAGTCCAAATAAAGATTGTAAGAGGCATTTGCTTGCAACAATTTAAGTCAAAAATTTCGAAAATAGGAAATGATACAAAGACAAAGAAGAAATAGATAATTAATTGCCAAATTATATCATTTTTTAACCTTTTTCTTTGAAAAAATCTACCATTAAAATGATCTATATCTAGATAAAAATAGTTTTATCTTCAAGGCAAAATCTTCAGAGTGTCATAATATATTCATTCTTATGTAACACATGAATATATTTTTCGCATTAAATGGTTTTGGCAACCTAAAATGTGACACTGACATGACCACATAGGAGGCATATGTTCGCTTGCCATCACACCATCATTATTCGGACATTTCTCGTTTTTCTTCAAAAAAATGTGTTGGAATGTTCATTGTCTAGATGAATGTAACGTCAATATTGGGGTCAATCCTTATATTGTATAAATTTTTGCATTCTCAAATCAACAATAATATATTTCTCATAGTAAACAATTTTTACACACCTACTCTGAAAGATCATGGAGAGGTGGTTTTAATTGCTACAAATAATGACCAAAACTCCATCCAGGCTGCCACTCTCTCTAGTGGGCCAAGGAGGAGCCATAAAGAGATATGTTGTGTAGACATATGCACAATATTTAATCGCAAAAACTCAAAATCAATTTTGATCAATAACTTATTATATTCTGTCAATTACATATTTAAACTATAAAAATATATATAACAATTTAAAAATGTAGTTTTGACATAAGGAAATTATCATAAAATAATATGAAATATAATTTTAAGTTATAAAAAATTTGATATTACCCGAGGGTATTTTTGGTATTATTATACGCAGGGAGCTCGCCCGACGTGGCTAAGCGGTGTTTCCGGATTTCTCGTGTATTTACATAATAATGCGATTTCGAGAGGTATTATCGTAATTCGGACCTCCTGGGTCCAACTATGAGTTTTCTAATGACTTTTCTAGCACTTTTGGATAATTTGGATCCCGAACGGGACCAAGGGTATTTTCATAATTTGGCACCCGAAGCGCGCGCCGGTAAGTTTTGAAGATATTTCAGACCATCTACTCACTATTTGGGGATAAATAGTTAGGCAACGGTATTTTCTCATCGTTATTTCTGACTATCTTTCGACGAGGATGCATTTTTGAAGTCTCGGGATGTTGCGATACTTCTTTCGTTTTAATTAGGTATTTTCTAAGTCATATGGACTAAATTGATTGAAATTGAGTTTTTGGGCCAGAAACTGACTTATTGGGCTTGATTCTTCTATAAATACAAGCCCCCATGATATTGGAAAGCTCTTAGACTATTTTTACGTTTCCCAAGGCAAGACTCTGGTTTGAACTTGCCCTGATAGTCGCGAGATTTCGCTGTTCACCCTCATACCTGCGACTTTTCGTTCATAAAATCGCGAGTCATGACTTTGTGTCCCAAATGTCGCGACTCGATACTTATTTGCGAGTTTCTGCGCAGTTTCACTGGTTACATAGTTTCTTATCTTATTTCACGGAGGCAAACCCGCGAGTTATTGCATTTCTCGCGACTTTTTGCACCCCTATCTCTCGACTTTTTTTCTTGGCCAGGGGACTCACGACTTTTCGTCCCTCCAATTGCGACTTTTTGCCTGGTCAGGTGCGACGGATTAAAATCAATCGTTTCTCGAGCTATTTTTATTCGGATCATTTATATCCCTCATTTGTAATTGTATTCGTTGATTGTTATAGTGGAGACCAAGGTAGAGGATTGCTCTCCGAGGATGTAAGCTCACATATTGTGGGTCCAAGCTCGTTCACCGCTCGTGTCTCCCACAACAATTGAATTAAAAATTATATAAGAAATTGATTGATAAAAAATAAACGCTATAAAATATTTTTAGAGGAGATCAGTTTGACGTCGTCTGTGGGGACGTTTTTAATCCATTGAGTTTTTATCACGGAGTTTTAGATGGAAATTTATGCGAATATATTTCAGATTTGCGCATATTTGGAATTGGCTTGGTTTCCGGCAATTGAACCGTTCGATTGTTTTGAAATTTTTGGATACCGTTACCATCATATATGTCTAAGTTCTGAATGGTAAAGATTGATTTTTATTGTTGTTTCAATGTCGGAATTAACGTTGGTCTAGAAGTGATTGTTTATGATTTTTCAAGTATACGGAATTTGGTTTTCGATTCGAATCTCATAGTTGTACCGTCGGATTGTTCTGTAATTTTTTAGCATGGTTTCATACATATCTTTCGGTCTTCTGATTGGTGAAGATCAGTTTTTATGGTAATTTCGGATTTCGGTTTACTATTCGAATATATGGTTGTTATTTATAATCCTATAGTCATACGCAGTTCGGATATTCTATTCAGTTACATAATTGGACCATTGGATGTTTCTGAAATTAATATTTATTAGTCTAGACGTACTTGTAAATGTTGTAGACGGTGGAGATTGATTTTTGAATGTTGTTTCAAGTTTAAGTTAACGACGAACTTTTAATGTTTCAGTCTGAGTTTTATGCGATACCATTTTTCATGGCAATTATTAATGTTGCGTGCTTTATATCTTCACTGCCTCTTTGAAGGACTCTACACTCTGATGATTTAGTCGGTTAACAATGTTTTCCATTGTTTCGTATCAAGAGTTCAAAGATTAATTCTATTCGGCCTTCTAATGCACTGGAGAAGTTCATCACATATTTAACCGCATTTCGGTATGATCCGGTGCATTAGAATCATACCGAAATGGTATTCGTTCGGAATAGTCTTAATCACCCGGAATGGTATTCGTCCAGAATAATATTTATGAGGACTTCCAGCAATTGGTTATTTGTCATAGCAATATCGTATCAGCCATTGGTGATAAATTAATCTTTCCAAATATCTTTATGGAGTTATCTATCAACGTTATTTGTTTGAGTCATTTAACGAGATCCCGAGCTCGTTAAACCAAGCTCATTGGAGTTAAATTATTGATAAGAAAGTTATATCGTGAAGGGGACATCGAATTATAATATTTCATTAATTGTTCGGAATGATATTCATCTGGAAATATAACTTTATGGAACTCCTTTTTTTCAAATTTATTTTAATGATCGTTTGGAACAATATTCATCCTAAAATATTTATTTATGGAACCTGCCTTCTTAATTCACCCAAGACATTATTGAGTTGACTATTAAATTCCAGCCAGTACATTTTCTGTTTGTCGGATTTAAGAATAGTGTTGTTGCTCCCGAAAGATCTATTTTTCTCTCAATAACTTTGGGAGATCAAAAAATATCAAGGACTTTAATGGTGGTATTTGTAGTGGTGGATCTTCCTATCCTCCCTTATAATGATATTCTAAAGGAGTGGTTTGTATTTTTTCGGTGCGATTGTCTCCAAGCCCCATTTGATGATGAAGTTTCCTATTCTCTCGGGTATTGGAAATATGAAAGGGAACCCGGAGTTAGCACATTCTTATTGTAATATCATGTGTCAAATCAGTATAGAAGGCTCTAGTGCGAAGAAATTAGTTTGGATGGTGGAAGGAAGTCTTATTAGAAAACAGGAGTTGATTCAAATGATGAGGAATTCTCGGAAGTATAAAGAAAACGATAAGCAGATGAAACATGTGGTTATTAAAGCAGTTTGAAAAGGAGATATCACTAAAGATTGAAAATAAGTTCATTAGAAGAAGAGGAATTTCTCCTATGAAAAAGAAAAGACAATTGATGAACATGTCGGAAGTTTGTTGCATGCATGACTCATCGAGCGTGTATGATAAGTATATTGGATCACGAATCCATTGGTTGTCCCAAAGTTGAATAATAACTATAGAGTTTGCATTAATTTCACTAATTTGAATATAGCATGCACATAGTTGGCATGATGATAGATTCGGGGTGCGGTTTTGAGTTTCTTAACTATGACCTTTGTTTTGAAGAATGAGGGAACCACGTATCAACCTCGGTGGATTCAATATTTAAGGATGCGATCGAAGAATGTTTGGAAGTTTACATCATGGAATGCTAATAAAAAGTTGACAATGAGGAAATAATGTTCAACATATGAACGAATATTTCAGTATCCTGAGGAAGTATCGAATAATGTTCAACCCTCCTAGATGTGCTTTTGTGAGAAAGTTGAGGAATATTATTGGTCTTACGGTATCTGCAAGATGAATAGAAATTAATAGTGTCCAATAGAGAAAAATTTGTCACTCTTTCGTGCATCGTACAATGTTAACGTTTTGGAATGGAATGACCAATGTCGACAGGCTTGTGAAAGTTTGATAGAGTATTTGAATAAAGCATCGTTTATGTCACCACCTTCTCTTGGGGAGCTATTGGTTTTATAGTTTGTACTATCCAGAGAAGTTTTGAGAAAGTTGACTTGGTTAGACACAATGACAAGGAACATCGTCTAGTAAATTACGTTAGTAGGAAATAACCAAAGATCGAATCTTGATAGACTGACATTAGTTTTATTGAGAGAAGAGAGCTAAGATCTTTTGATGTTTATCTTATGAAAATGATGGTATATGCAGAATCATTCACTCGCAAGGAGAGGCCGATCAATTAGTTTATTTCAAGGAAGCGTTATAGAGAATTCAAATATGATGTTGTAATATTACCGAAAAACACTAGGGACTTATGACTACAAACACCCGATCAATATGGAAGGAATTGAGGTTGTTACGGGAGTTTTGAATTGATGTGAAAATAATATGATTGTGATCCGTTGAACAAGTAATAGTGAGGAAACAAATACAAATAATCTCGAGTTTATTCAACTTGGAAACTTATTGAATGGATTAAAATCCATTGTCATCAGAATTCTTCCCATATATTCTGGATTATCATGAAGTCGTGCCTTTCTATTAAAGGAGTTTATTTATCTCTGGCACTCATTATTGCTTAATTATAGGAATTGAATCAGTGTCAACAATATGCGTATCAGAATCAGGGAGATCAGTATATGAATTCCCCTCACCTTCAAGAAAATTGAGATGAGTAGACATATTGGTAAGTTGTACTTTGAATAGGAAATTTTGTATCGGATTACGGCGGTGGTAAGAAAATGAATGTTTGAGATTGCGAATATGAGCGGAGATGAGCTGTCACAGATTTGACATATTTCTAATTTGCGCAATTATTATGTATAGACGTGACTCTTTGATATTTTTAAAAAAATCCCCATCCTTTTTAAAATATTCTAATTTTTTGTATCATTTCTAACAACACGAGATCAATCGACTAGGGGATTGGTAAGATAGGAGTGGGGTTTATTGCATTTTAGTATGATGGAAGATGGAAACTGTAACGACCCGCCTTTCCGCTTGCACGATATTGTCCGCTGTGGACTAGGCTGACCCTAATGACACCCACCTAGTCCTCACGGCTTTACTTTTTCCCTAGCACCCACACTTCCCAGTGGGTCACCCATCCCTGAATTGCTCCAGGGTGAGCACGCTTAACTTTTCAGTTCTAACGTTCCGCTTGCCACTTTGCAAGGGAAAAAGCCTCGTGCAATGGGAGACGAATCATTATACTTAACATACGATCGTTCCCCGTTTATAGCCGATGTAGGGATTCGCCTAAGGTGCCCTCTCTCTCGCACCCCCGAGGGGACCTCACATTCACCCCTCCTTATGGACTCAGCGTCCTCGCCGAGGTTTGCCCCAACACACCGACTATAACCCGGGTCCTGCTCCGATACCAAATGTAACGACCCGCCTTTCCGCTTGCACGATATTGTACGCTTTGGACTAGGTTGACCCTAATGACACCCACCTAGTCCTCACGACTTTACTTTTTCCCTAGCAACCACACTTCCCAGTGGGTCACCCATCCCTGAATTGCTCCAGGGTGAGCACGCTTAACTTTTCAGTTCTAACGTTCCGCTTGCCACTTTGCAAGGGAAAATGCATCGTGCAATGGGAGATGAATCATTATACTTAACATACGATCGTTCCCCATCTATAGCCGATGTAGGGATTCGCCTAAGGTGCCCACTCTCTCGCACCCCCGAGGGGACCTCACAGAAACTAAATAATTTAGGATAGATTAGAAATGCAATGTAAAACCTGTCTTATAGTCGATCAATCTCAAACTCGTTAGATTTTATACTGGTCAAAATATTTTTAAAACCTTAGAATCTCTGGCTGCAGTAGAATCATCTATACATGTATACTGTCGGAGGCCGGTCACAGTCCGCATTGAGAAAGGACATTTGTCTCCTCTGTTGTCCTAAAAAGACCATTTATTTTAAGGTACTGGATCTATCTAGGTGGAAGTGAAAAATTTACGTTAGTCTAAAGATTGTACGTTGAACCTAACGCTACTTTCGTCTAGATAGTGAAGGTCCTCTGGTGCGAGGCACCCGAGTAGGAGTGAAATATTTACGCTAGTCTAAGGATTTTACCCTGAACCTGGCGCACTTCTATTTGTGCAGCGAAAGTTTCCTACGTTTACTTACTCTTGCGGAGGAGAACGAGAAAGGTCTGATTGGTGATGGTAGAGCATGCTAGCAAGTATAAAGTATAGTGATATCCGTCTCATCCGTTGTCCCACAAGGACCTTTTAGTATGGGGTACTGGATTTATCGAGTCGGGAGTGAAATATTTACGTCAGTATAAGGATTGTATCCTGAACCTTACGCTACTTCAATCTAGACGGTGAATGTACCCTGGTGCGAGGCACCCGATCTACCCAAGTAGGAGTGAAATATTTACGTCATTCTAAGGATTGTATCATGAACCTGGTGCTACTTCTATTTGGGTAGTGAAGGTTTCCTACGTTTACTTACCTTTGCGGAGGAGAACGGGAAAGGTCAGGCATAGAAAGGATAAGATGATTATGGGTGCAAGTTTATACCTAGAAAGGAAACGTGATGGGCACTACTTGAGGCCCACAGGTGCTTGTTAAGACCCGAGTATTTGTGAGTGATTGGGGCGCTACTTGAGGCCCAAGGGTGCTTGTTGAGACACGTGTTATGAAGTTAAGTGGGGCGCTAGTTGAGGCCATGATTGTTGGGTGCTCTTTCAGACGCATAAGTAAAAGCGATATCGGATTCTTATTAAGATCTGTGAAAAGACATCTACCTCCTCCGTGGTCCCAAAAAACAACCAAAGCCAAGGTATTAAATCTGCATATGCGGGAGTGAAAAATTTACGTTAGTCTAAGAATTGTACCCTAAACCTGACGTTAGTTCCGCATAGGCAGTGAATGCTCTCTCTGACGCGAGGTACCCGATCTGTCCAGGTGGGAGTTAAAAATTTACGTCAGTCTAAGGATTATACCCTGAACCTGACGCTACTTTCACTTGGATCGTGAAGGCTTCCCACGCATACTTCTGGAGGTGTGCGGGACAAGTCAATCTAAGTAAGGAGTGTTGGGCGCTTATTGAGGTCCAACACCGGGCTCTCAGGAATTTTCTTTATGGACGGGTATTTTTGTGGCATAGAAAAATGGCCAAGCGGTATTCTTATTGTATTATGGCATGGTATTCTTATCGGGTATTTTCCTTTACGATCATGATGACCAAGTGATTATCCAATGGCATGCATTTCATTATTTATACTCGGGTAATTTCATTTACAATCAAGATGACCAAGTGATGATCCTACGACATAGATTTCGTTATTTATTATCATGTATTTTCATTTAAGACCAACATGATTAAATGACTACCTTATGGCGTAGAATTCACTAAATTTTATTATAATTGGGGACTCTTAGTTATAAGCAGAGTTATCGTAAGACTACCCAACAACAAGGAATATTTTATTATTTTTGTTTAGAAAATCATACTTATTATACGAGGAATTGTGAAGTCATTTATTCGGGCATATCGAGATATTCTCACATATCAGGAGTCTTACCGATGTTCAAAAACTATCGGAAAATTTTAAAGACAACATATGAAACAAAAAGTTATCGAAAAAGTTTTACAGAATTCAGAGAGAGATTTTGATGAAGCATAATGTCAAGTTTATTAATAAGAAGAAAATATTTACACTCATTATTTTAAGATTATATATGAAGTTTCATGAGATGATGATATTCATACATTGGATCCCAAATTGACGGGTCAGTGTGAGCTTATCCATACAGTTATGCACTCTTCGAATATGAATCATATTTATTTGAGATATGCTTATTCACTCATGCTTGGTATATTCAGTTACAAAAAATGAAATACTACTATGTGAGTTTATTGCAACAATATTCTCAGGGCAAATTTGTGATTTGTGTACTCAAATTCTTCGACTACGCAAATCAAGGGACTTCTGATATCGCCATGAAAATTTATTATTTGAGGACAAATCTATTTCTATATAGTCGTTATCGAGTCGAGAATTGAAGAAGATTGAGATATTTTTATGATTGACTTTGCTTATAGCTTTGGTGGTATTTGGATCAGATTGCTTATTTAATGGACCTTTATATTTAATTTGGATATTATTCGACCATTATTTATTGGATTTCATTATTGATGGGCCGATAGAGTTATAATTGGGTTGGACTAATCATCTATATAATCATAGTTAAAGAGTTAAAGAATGGGAGAGAGTTTTATTGTTGACATAATAGAAGGTTTTATGGATGACCTAATTAAGAGGCCGTGATTTCACTTCTTTTCTGACCGGAAAACCTACTACTCTGGCTATCGAAAGATTACCTTTTTCCTTTTAGTTTCTACATCTTATTCTATTGTTGTAAATATGCAAACTTGATATTTATAGTGGATTCCAATGCTACGGTCGGGTTGGTTTTTTATCATTTCTTTTAAATAAATATTTTCCACCTACAAAAATCGTGTCTTTTTTATTTTTTTTCTTTTATTAGCTTTCATTCGACCCCTACCCATAAAGGGGGGTCTAACTTTTGGTATTGCCGATTATTAGCCCCAAATGGCTCTTGGGAGCAATCCAGTTTTTCTGCCGCAAGGACGGGTTCAAACTTCCCGGAGAGGCTAAAGTTTAACCTCTCTTTTTCCTCCGGTGATAGAGATATACTCGGAATTCTTTGGGTCTGGACACTCCCCCTCAAGAAGTACTGGAGGTGTGTTTTTGCACTTGCTAGGGCCGCCAAATTCCAGAAAGTCGGAGAGTGTACTACGAACTCCCATATCAACTTCCGGAAGCAATTGTTCAAGTTGACGCGACAGCTTAGAAGCACGAGCCCTGAGACCCTCTACAGTTTTCTGGAGGTAACCGATCTTGGACTTCATTTCTTTGTTCTCCTCTGTGGCTTTCTCGAGGGCCTTTATGTTGGCGGCATTGATGTCTTTGGCCTTATTTAGGCTCACCTCGGTTTCATCCCGAGTCTCGTCCAGCTTTTCCCTAATGTATTTGAGGTCGCCCTTCAGCGAGCTTATAGATTGTTCAAGGGCATGCTTCTTCCCAATAAATACGGCTTCAATTTCCGTCAACTCGCTACGATGAGCCTGAGTCAAAGCCTCGATTGCCTTGTTTTTCTAGGCTCTCAGCACCACCATGTTTTGTGCGTGTTTTTCTCACAGGTTTTGGATCAATTTCTTTGCCGATTTCTTGGTCTGTTCCCCAACGAGACCTGGACAATCGAGCACGGAATGCCTAAGCATGCATTATTCCCCAACTACAGCCGCAGTACCTAGCTCTACAAGCGTTCGCTGCATCTGCAAGGAAAACACGAGTTATGATAATATATGCAACAAATAGGAAACGAAGAATTTTACAATTAATAATGATAAGTGTTATTATGACCTCTACTCCCATACGACGAATCATCGCGGCTTGGCCCATCAATCGGCTAAAATCAGTAAACACCGTGTGGTCATCCCGACCACGCGGTGGCATCACCGGATTCTGATGGAAGTAGTCCAAGGCCGGTCGGTTAGAAACCCTATCAGTGCTTGGGATCCGAATGGTCACTCCATCATTCATCAGTATAAACCAGGCCTAACGTCCCATCTCGACCCATTCCTTCATCGTATGTCGCGGAATATCTCTTATACGAAGGCATCGAAAAAGTTTGTTCCAACCCACTCTTCTTGGTGGGTTCCGATAAATCGGAAGGGATGTACCTTCCACAATGTTTTTTCCCTTATTCGGGCGAGTCCCTTGTGGCACCTCCTCTACCGGTAGGTCTATTGGCATACCCCCGCTAAGTTCACCAACTTCCTCATCCCCAACGACGTCAATCAACGCGTCCGCAAAGTCATACATCCCTTCTTCGGGGCGGGGACCTCAGGGTTGAACTCCAATTGTTGAATCTCAGGGGCTGGATCTTCAATGTTCAAAGGAACTTCCATGACCGGCACTCTCCCCTTGTTTTGGGGACTCTACTATTGGAAGGGAGCACGGAGGAGTTGCTGGCCGAGCTTCATCATTCAGCGACGCTGCCACTTGGAGACTGAGAGTCGATTCAGTAGTTGCAGTGAGATTCCGAGCCCCTGGTGCCATCTCAAATATGAGTTCGTCTTCTTCTGAAACTAGTGCCCGGAGTGAACTCAACCTATCGCCGAGTTGGGATGGATCTTCAGCATGAGCCATTATTTTAACTCCAACATAAACAAACTATATGAGCAATACGGAATATGAGCAATAAGGCAAACCTATATCTGTGTAAATGGTGTAAATGCACGAGGTAGATACCTAACAATTCCCTACTAAAGTGGGGAGGAGTAGGGAGAAGCCCGAAGGCGACCAGGATTGAGGCATAAAATAGCGTCTTCGCAGTCCAATCGACACCATTCGATCTGGTGCACGCAAGGAGGATTCTTTCCAAGGGTTTGGGAGTGATTGCCCGGGGAATGGGATAGTAAAAGGGTTCCCCTTCCACCGGGAACCGCCAAGGGAGGCTGAGTGCGGATAACCTAGTTGAACCCACACACGTAACAAAAAAGAAGTACTTCTTCCAATCATGAATAGATGTACTACTTTGAAAATTTTGAAAGAAGCAATCGATAGTTATCGAGATCTGATTCGTTTCCATGAAAATAATGAAAGTTACCAAAAGGGAAATGGAATTTGGATTGAGTTGAAAGAGATGGATGTTTAAGTGAGTTATGAGCTTGGAAATGAATGGATGAAGAGGAAAACGTAGCCCACACTCTAAATATTCGAGGCAGATGGTATGGGTGCCGACCGGTGGGCCCAAAATACGATCGGTGGGACTAGGTTGGTACAAAACGTAATTAGAAGGAAGATGGTAATCTTCTACTATAGATTTCCATTTCTGGGGATGCATGCTGTGAGGTTGGTCAAAAGATTTAAGAGCCTTTACAGCGGGACTCTGAGGGCCGAGAGTGTTCTCGAGATATATGAATCGTTCGAAGTAGTACGGATAGGGGTTCATAATACTAGGAGGAAAAGCCGACAGACTCGAATTCGAACTCCTCGAGTCGGATGACGAGTCCTAGGAATGAGAAGATGAGGCATTGGAGTTCGAGGAATGAGCGGAACCGAAAGACATGGTGATAAATGTTTCAAAATTAATTTTTCAAATTTTTTCAGATTTTATTAAGTGCCTTGCGAGTTTTTGTACCAAAAGTCACAAGAGGTACTGTTCAGCCTGTGTAGTAGCGAGATTTCGTACAGAGTTTCAAATTTGTGTGCAAGTTACTGTTCAATCAACACAGTCGTGAGATTTCGTTCCAGAAGTCGCGAGTGGCACTGTGCAATGTATGTAGTCGCGAGTTTTCGTCCAAAAAGTCGCGAGAGTTCTGATGAGTTTCCGGGAAATGATATTGTTACGCGAGAAGGACGGGGTATTTATAGAGGCGGACCCCCGAGTCCAGAAATCCCGAGATTTTTGCCCGATCTCAGAATTTGACATTTTTAGTGTCAAAACGACCGCGTCGGCAAGGAGATTCCAGCTTTACTAATGGTTTTCTCGAAACATTTTCAAACAAACATCGACTTTCGAGACAAGTTGATATGATGTGGTTTACGACTCATAAGCTGAATCTAAAAACCATGGGACTATTGATATTACCTAAGGGTATTTTTGGTATTATTATATGCAGGGAGCTCGCCCGACATGGCTAAGAGGTATTTTTAGATTTCACGTGTATTTATATAATAATGCGATTTAGAGGGGTATTATCGTAATTCAGACCTCCCGGGTCCAAGTATGAGTTTTCTAATATCTTTTCTAGCAGTTTTAGATAATTTGGGTCGCGAACGGGGCCAGGGGTATCTTCATAATTTAGCACTAGAAGCGCTCGCCGGTAAGTTTTGGCTATATTTCAGACCATTTACTCAATATTTGGGGATAAAGAGTTAGGAAACGGTATTTTCTCATCGTTATTTTTTACTAGCTTTCAACGAGATGAATTTTTGAAGTCTCAGGATGTTACGATACTTCTTTCGTTTTAATTGGATATTTTCTAAGTCATATAAGCTAAATTGATTGAAACTGGGCTTCTGGGCCAGAAATTGACTTATCGGCTGAATTCTTCTATAAATACATGCCCCCAGAGTATTGAAAAGCTATGAGACTCTTTTTACGCTTCCCAAGACAAGACTCTCGTTCGAACTTGCCCCGGTAGTCGCGAGATTTCGTTGTTCAACCTCATAACCGCGACTTTTCGTTCAAAAAGTTGCGAGTCACGACTTTGTGTCTCAAAAGTCGTGACTCGATACTTATTCACGAGTTTCTGTGTAGTTTCACCCCTAACTCGCGACTTTTTGCTTGGCCAGGGGACTCGCGACTTTTTCGTCCCTTGAGTAGCAAATTTTTGCCTTGTCGGGCGCGACGAATTAAAATCGGTCGTTTCTCGAGCTATTTTTATTCGGATCATTGATATCCCTAATTTGTAATTGTATTAGTTGATTGTTATAATGGAAACCAAGGTAGAGCACTGTTCTTCTGAGGATGTAAGGCCACACATTGTGGGCTCAATCTCGTACATCTCTCGTGTCCTCTACAACAATTGAATTAAAAATTATATAAGCAATGGACTGATAAAAAATAAACGTTCTAAAATATTTTTAGACGATATCACAATTATTTAAAAATAATAGCATAAAAGTCATTTTATGACATCACGATAACTGCATCGCTATTTCAAAAACATTTTTTTTTAAATCACGATCAGTTCACCTCACATCACAATACAATTATCTCACATCACCGCTATTTATCAATCGTTGTTCCAAACGTGTCAATTGACATATTCCAATAATTTATGTGTATAAACAACTCATAATATTGTAGACAATAGAATTTCTCATATTTTTAAAGTATTATTGTTCCGGTTTCACATGGGGAAATTTGAGACTGGACTAGACGATAAGAGATAAATTGTGTTTTCTACCATAACATTATACGAAACACAATAAACCACATATAACTTAACACTATCCTAGTTGATCGGTCTCGCATAATCAAAAGTGGATAAAAAATTCATAAGATGATAAAAAGGGGATTTATTCTTTTATTTAATACAAATTGGAGAATCACACCTACATATAATATTTGCGAAAGTTAGAATATACCAAGTAGGCCGAAATTCCTTCCGTTTATATATGCAATCTTATAAGTTCATTGGGTTTGTTTGGTATAATTTTTTAAAATTGTGGTGTGGTAAGGAGTGGTGAGATGTGGTGATGTGTGGTGATCGTGATTTTTTAAGTGTGTTTGACAAAATTATGATATTATGATCGTGATTTATGTAAAATACTAATATACCCTTTTATGTTTAATAATGAAAACAAATAAATTATTGTTATGGTCCCTTTTTAGGGAGTATCAACAGTCGTCCGGTTCGTCAAGATATGAACTCGGTTTTAATTTGTTTATGGAGGGGAGATGATTAGAATATGTAAATGAAGAAATGTGTAAGACAATTTAGAGTGGAAAACTCCGAGAAATAGGGAAAAAACCACTTGACTAAGAGTAGAAAAACTCTTAGTTGATTCACTAATCAGCAATCCATTACAAAAATACAGCAAATGTTTAAGAAGATGACGAGGTATAAGAAAGCAGTAAGAACTCCAGCAAAGTAACATCCTGTTCTTCTGCATCCAAAAGGTCTTGCTAATTCCGTCTTCAAGCTCTGTATTTATAGAGTTGAAGGCGTGTGCAACCCACGCCCAGTAACTGTCTCTGACAAGTTTGTTGAAGGTTGTTGTCGCGCGATATAAAACATGGTTGGGACGAAAGCGTGGCCTGCGTGATCTGGCCCGAAGCTTGGTAAATGTGTGGAGGCCCGAAGCGTGGAACGCGTGGACTGTAACAATTTGGACCGAATCGAGAGGTCACCTGTCAAACACCGTTATCTTTTGTCAAGTTTATCTTCGGTCCCATCGCGGAACATCAGACCAATTTATCTCAAATGTACTAAGCTGGGGATTTTGGGCCGCGCAAGTTCGCTTCTATTACATGGGTCGACCTAATCGTTATTGGGTCTTAACCATTGCAGGGTACCCGGTTCTAAGATTCTCATCAATTATATATACTTGTAAAATAAAGGATAATAAAGTAATTTCTAAAATCGCGATGTAGATATAGCTGGTTTAAATAACGATCATCAAATCGTGATTTTTTAACGATAATAGCATCGCAATTATTCTTTTTTTTTGTGCACCTTAATAAAATTACGATCTCATGATCTCACCTCACCAAACTGCTATTCTTATCGGGGTACCAAACAAACCCATTATCTTATTATGGTTGTGAATCATAATTTGAAATAGACCATCCCATTTACAATCTATTTAGCCAATCTAATTACCAATCTCGACGTAGTTTTTTCGGGTATGTTCCTAGAAATATAATTAAATATTATTTTGAAATTTTTGTAATATTAAAAAAAAATTTAAAATTGTACCGACCGATATATATAGGTAATGGGTATGAAAACATTTGTCAAAGGTAATGGGCTTTCGACCTGATTTCAAAAAAAGAAGCAATTAATTTATGGCTTGCTCCAATTCACAAATGTTTTTAGGAGGCACATTAAATAGGTAAAGTCTATGGAGATCGGAAAGTGGAAGGCGAAGTTCAACGTCATCATACTAAGGAACTCCGTGTATTTGACAATTTCTTGGTTAGTAGCGTGGGTGAAGCGACGAAGATGATATCTGTTAATGAGGCGTTGGAAATTGTGCTCACGGCGGCCCAGAGGCTGCCGCCAGTGACAGTGCGGCTTGGCGAAGTGTTGGGCAAAGTCCTGGCTGAAGACGTCGTCGCTCCTGATCCACTTCCTCCGTACCCTGCTTCTATTATGGTCTTGTTTCATACTCCATATATTTTCATATTTAGGACAACGATTATTTCATTTGTGATTTCAAGAAATATTCTATAAACTGTGAGGTTTTTTTCTTTATATTCGATGGAAGTTCCGGCGGAAATGATCAGTATGAATTTCGTGCATGACTTTTTGAAATATATTGCAACATAATCTCATGGATATGGTTGATAATGAATGTATGATATGGTTGAAGAAGCTGTTTTATGAACTAAATTTGCAGTCTGATGCATGGAAGAGCACATGCAAATATAAGAATCAATTTTTAACTGGAATGATATTTCATGTATAAGTTACTATTCTTAAGGTGTTTATTCTGAATTGTGATTTTGGAGCCCAGTTAGAAATACTGATGCAGTTTTCCAAGTTTATTCTTCATCACTTTATTACGGTTACCATTACTCATAAATGCAACCCATTGGTTCTCTAGGACGGGTATGCCGTAGTTTCCTCTGATGGGCCTGGTGATTACAGTGTGATTACGGAATCAAGGGCAGGGGATGATGGAGCCAACAGCACAGTGACACCAGGAACAGTTGCATATGTTACAACAGGGGGTGAGTTCTTAGTTTCATCATTTGAGTAAGAACAACAAAATTTTCAGGTGCAAATAAATTTGACTATTGAAAGCTCTTATTTCAGGACCTATACCAGATGGCGCTGATGCTGTGGTACAGGTAGAGGATACTGTTCTATTAGACAGCGCAGCTGATGGTACAAAGTGTGTAAGGATATTGAAGCAGGTTGCCCCTGGACATTATATTAGGCCTGAGGTGTGAGCTGCTTCTTTTCCAAGATTCCTTTGATGAGATCCGCGTACTTTTGTAGAAAAAAAGGCATTGTAATTCAAAATAAAAGCGCCATGGTTTATAATCTTGAGGATAGGTACTATAAGTATATTTTGTTCGTGCACAGTCCTCCAAGCTATGAATCCAAGGAAGTATATATTTCAACGATCATGTATTTTTGTGTATATATATTTTGTTGAAAATTATGTAATCAGTTACTACCTTATAAAAATCTTTTATTCGCATGTTACATGTTATGCCACTTTCCAGCTTCTTGTAAATTTTGCAGGGATGTGATATTTGCAAGGGAGATGTGGTAATGAAAATTGGAGAGCGTGTCGGTGCTTCTGAAGTTGGTTTGCTTGCAACAGTAGGCATGTCCTATGTGAAGGTTCATAGTTCTGTTTTTGACCCGTGTCTCTGCTTTACAAATTTTTAACATCTATTTATTTCCCTTTTTAAAATCTGCTTCAAATTTATTTCCCTCCTGTTCTAAAACCTTTTTGTAGTAGTCTGATTATCTGAATTTCAAATTTGAATTCAAAATCATTTTTACATTAAGAAAATGATTTGGCAACAGAATATGCCAAGTCCCTACCATGTTTAACCTATCGTTTAACCTTGACCATTATCCTCATAAATGTTTTCAGCTTTGGGATGGTAATCTGAATTGCATGTTCACAACATTGTGACAGGTGTACCGTACTCCAAGAATTGCAGTACTTTCTACTGGCGATGAACTTGTTGAGCCGGATACAAGTCACTTAGCTCTTGGAAAGGTAGTTGTAATTGTAACTATTTGTTTTTAACTGTATTGTTATTCATATATATGCTACCTCATGAATAAGGCATTCGTAAGGTACAAAAACCGAAAAACCAAATGATTGTATGACATTTATACAATTGCATTTTCTATGGCCTCAAAAAAGGCTCTGGACCATTCAGCTATCTTAAGTCTATGTAGTTTTCCTTGTCCCTTTATCCAATGATACACCAATGTTTGTATCTTTGTCACCACTTGATGTATTGGGATCCTGTTTTGATTGAAAAGCAGTTGGTTTCTTCTATATCATTGCATCCATAAGGTTATTGCAGTAGTGATTATTATGCCTTACAAGTTGTAATTGTAATTATTATAATTCTCTCACTTTCGTTTCGACAAATGCATCATTATGCTCTATTTTAAAATCTTTATTGCAATTTTTATCTATTTTTTTAATATATGTTTTTCTGTTGGTGTATTTATTGTATTGAATCATTATGCTTCTTTTAAAATCATTATTACATTTTTTGTCTGTTTTTTAGGATATGTTTTTCTTGTAGTGTATTTCCTTCATTAAACTCCATGTAGTAGCAGCTACCAGGGCCGAATGAATGAAGATTGGTAGTCAGTGGAAAGCTTTGATAGGTTAATGCATATCAGTGATATCAATTGTGCAAAAGAAAACTTTTCAATTTGCATAGATTTTCCTGGTTAAGATTCTATTTGTCTACCTGTTCTAGTTTCAAGAGCATTTATTTTCATTTATGATATATATTGAAGATCAGGGACTCCAATCGAGCAATGCTACTTGCTGCTGCTCAGCAACAGCTCTGTGATGTAGTTGATATCGGCATTGCTTATGATAACAAACAAGAAATTGAAAAGGCTTTTGATAGTGCTCTTTCAAGTGGGATAGATATCATTTTGATTTCCGGAGGAGTTTCAATGGGCGACAAAGATTTTGTTAAACCATTTCTTGAAAGGCGAGGAAATTTATTCTTTGATAAGGTTAGCCCCCTGGATCTAATGTTCAACTTGCTCCATTTTTCTGTATTAAAGCATTGTATATAAATTAGAATGGTGTGAGTGGTTTCTCATTTTTTTACGTTTGTGCTCTGAAATATAAGGATTTTCTTGGTTGATTCAAAAAATTCTAGTTGAAGGGTGACCGTTTATGGATTTTTTCAATGCAGGTCTGCATGAAGCCAGGAAGGCCTGTTACTTTTTCTGAAGTTATTTATAAGACATATGATAACAGGGCCATGAACAAGACTCTGGCATTTGGTTTACCTGGGAATCCAGTGAGCTGCTTAGTTTGTTTCTATCTCTTTGTTGTTCCAGCTATTCGACTACTTTCAGGATGGACACAGCCTTGCCTTCCTAGGTTTCTCTAGATTTTAAAATTTTAACCTCTTTTTTGCCTCTTACTCTTCGAAACTCCCTTTGTTAAATGTCAATGTACTTTGTTTGCATTCTTATTATTTCTCATGTGTGTTGACCAGAGTGCACGCTCGTCTTAAGCACTCCGTAAAAGCTGATCAGATTCGTCCAGAGTTCCACCGTGCCTATATTAGGTGGGAGAATGATGCAGAAAATCCAGGGTAAGATTGATATCTTCGAGATATTTCTTGGCCTGTTTTAAGTTTGCTGATGGGATTTGATAAAATTTGAAATTGCAATAAATTTGATCAAGTAGATCGTGTCTCATATTTAGAACAACAATTTTCAAAACTTGTGCTTTTTGTTAATTGTTTATGCCCAAAATACCTCGTTCATGTTTTTGAAATGAGACTTTTTTTTTGGAAAATAGGTGAGCTTATTTACCTTTATTACAAATTGTTTAAGGATTTCTAGTCCCAAGTTAATTTTTTTTTCTTCTCTTAATGACATGAAAGATTTGTTGCTGAGAGCACTGGACAACAAATGAGTAGTCGACTATTGAGTATGAAGTCTGCAAATGCCCTTCTAGAAATTCCACCCATAGGAAACCCGATTCCAGCCGGGACTTCTGTTGTGGCCATCATCATTTCAGATTTTAATGGTTGTGAGACAACAAATTCATTTTTCTTGAAACCCATTCTTGTAACAGATGGATCGAGTGTCACGAATAATGCCACATTACAAGGTTATAACTTCAGGGTAGCCATTCTTACCGTGAGTGACACAGTTGCATCAGGGGCTGGCCCAGATCGAAGGTACTTACTCATTTCATTTTAATTTAACTTGCCTACAGCTAATGCTCTGTTTTTAATTATCTCTTTAAATCTCACAGATCTGCTTCATCTTCTTTTTTTCTACTTCTTTTGTGTTGTTTTCTCGTGCATCTGTCTGGCTTACAAAGTATGTTTGAGCTACTAAATTAAGTGTTTCTTATTCGACACAGTGAGAGGCTATTTATATGATTTTTCCTGTGTTGTTTTACTTGCCCATTCGTGAACTGAAAACTCCTTTGCATCATGATACATCTTTCTGGATAGTCATTCCAGAAAGGTCACTTAACAGATGCTACAACAAGTGAAAAATTGATGTTATTTCATTTGTGAGAAAGATGAATGCATTCAAAATTTTGCAACAAACTTTGCAAGTTAAGTGGTACTTTTTTTTAAACTTAAGGAATGGCAAATAGATGAAACATAAAACTTGATTGAAATAAAATGCACAAAAGTGAGAGGTGATTTATCTGTGTATTTAGTGGACCGCGAGCTGTATCTGCTGTGAATTCAGCCTCGGAGAAGCTCGCTGGAGCTAGAGTTTTTGCTACGGCAGTTGTTTCAGATGACATTCCAAAAATCAAACAAGTTTTGGAGAAATGGAGTGATGTTGATAGAGTTGATCTCATTCTTACTCTTGGTTAGCATTTTAACTTTTTGATTCTTATCTTAAGATCACATATATGATTATTTGAAATGAACAAAGGTGGCACTGGATTCACTCCTCGGGATGTAACCCCGGAAGCAACAAAAGAAGTGATATATAAGGAGACACCTGGTTTGCTTCACATTATGATGCAAGAGAGTTTGAAGGTAACATTTTTAGCTTTTCTTTTCAAGAAAATTGCGGTATTATCCCCAATGTTTGTAAATTGCATGAGATGTCTCCGAAGTTTCAAAACCGTTCGAGTGAATAATAATGGTTTTCATATAAGTGATTTTGATAATTTATGTGTTATTTTTAAAATTTTCGGAGTTTGGAGAAATAAGCATTACATATATTTTAATGTTAATGAGTCAAATACAAATTATGGAGAAGTTTAAATTATTAACGAGTATTAGAATCAAATATAAACGGATTTGGAAGTTCGGGGCCAACTATGTAATTTTTAAACTTTAAGGGTATGATGTTTACAATATTTAAAAGTTGGGGGTCAACCATACACATTATATCAACTTTGAGGGCATTGCATGCAATTTACAAACTTTTGGTGCATTGTCTTTACCCTATTTTAAAGATTGGGACCAACTTTTCTTTTCATTTGTTCATTTTTTGTGCTTCAAGGATATCTGTATGTGTAGTCTCTTCTTTGCCATGTTTTTTTCCATTTATTTGTCAGGTGACACCATTTGCGGTTCTTTCACGAGCTGCGGCAGGGATAAGAGGATCAACATTGGTAATTACTCTCTCAATAGACTATTTTGATTCTTGATTTTTAACATTTGGTGTAATGATCAGATTATCAACATGCCGGGGAATCCGAACGCAGTGGTGGAATGTATGGATGCTTTGCTTCCTTCGTTAAAGCACGCACTGCTGCAGATAAAGGGTGAGAAGAGGGAGAAGCACCCGAGGCATATTCCTCATGCAGAAGCAGTTCCTGTAGATACATGGGAACGTAGCTTCAAGACTGCTTCTGCTCAAGAATCTGATTGTTCTTGTTCTCATTGACTTTTTTGTGAAGGTAATACGAATTAAACATTCTATTCCAGAGAGATTGATGTGGGTTTTAGGTATGAATAAGGAAATAAAATATTGAACAAGGTTGTTGTGAGGCAGGCAGCATGTGATCTCTTTTGGATTGTTAATGGGGGAGGGGAATCCAGTCCACTGATGATATAGATGTTTGTTAATTGCTATATTTTTTAACTATGGTGTGTGGTGCAGTGCATTATTTTTCTATTTAGTACAACTAAACATCAATATAAACGGTGTTTATTTAAATACAAAAAACAAAGTTTTATAATAGTAGATTAAATTTTATTTTTATCATTGATGAGAACTCTAGAATCGGGTACCTTGTGATGGGTAAGGCCCAGCAACGATCGGATCAATTTAAAGGGCGAAAATGAATCTTTATAGCCCATTCTACACCTCCAATAAAGAGCGGTCCGATGTTCAACTGAAGGATCGAAGATGACCTTAGCGAAATAAAACGTTTTCTGTCATCTGGCACCTGGGTTCGGTCCGAGCAGTTACAACTCACGTTTACCACGCTTCGGGCCTTCCCACGTTTACCACGCTTCGGGCCCGATCACGTTTACCATGCTTCCGTCCCAGTCTCGTTTTACATCCCGCGATAACAACCCCTATCAAACCTGTCAGAGGCAGTTACAGAGCGTGATTTACACTCACTAAGAACTCTATAAATATAGGGCCAGACGACGGAGATAAGAGGACCCTTTGGACGCGGAAGAACAAGCTGTTACTCTGCCGGATTCTTATCGCTTTCTTTACCTCGTCATTTTCATTAGCCTTTCTTGTATAAACTTTGAGTTACTTCATTAGTGAGCAGGCTAAGAGCATAATCAGCTCTTAGTCGAGTGGTTTTCACCCCAGTTCTTGGGGTTTCCACTATATATCGTCGTGCACTACTTTGTTTTTAGCTTTTGATCGTCTTCCACACTTAAAAGAAATCAGAACCGAGTTCGTTTGTCGAATGAACCGGACGACTGTTGGTACCCCCTAAAAAGGGACCATAACAGTTTGGTGCCGTCCGTGGGGACGATTCATAATCCCATTTGAGTTTTCTACCAGGGATAGGATAATCAAAGACATGGCGACTAGAACTCCGACGAATGATAATGACGTGCTTCCCGACAGTCTTCCAGCACCAACATTCACTTTACAGGATTTGGAAGCTGTCGTAAGGAAGGTGGTACTGGAAATTACGACAGAGAAAAGTGGAACAGAACCACCGGCTGTATCCAGCCCTGTTCCCAGAAGTCGAGGATACGAGAGTGATCCTGACGAGCGTAGTACTAATGATGAGGAAATCATTGGGCGTGGGGTCACAATGAGGAGGCCTAGATATCGATCTACTCCTCCCCCTCCAGCCAGAGCCCCAACTCCCGCTCCTGGAAATGACCAGAAGCAGATGCAGCGACGAATAGATGAGCTCACCAGTGAGTTAGAGAATATGCGTGCATTAAAGGATTGCGAACCGAATCTGGGACGCAATCCTGGCTTATTTAATAGGGCCATGGAGGCCCCTATCAGGCGGAGTAAGGATGACGATTGGTGGCATAATTTACATGCTATCCAAGCTTCATCCCAGCAATCTGAAGGCGTATCAGCCGCCTTGGGAGATTTGATGCTCCCCTTTTCTGAGGAAATCTGGGCAGCAGTCCCAGATCGACATTATCGCAACCCCGAGGGGTTGCCAACATTTCGTGGCGATGGTGATCCGATCGATCATGTCGCTGATTTTGAGTTACGTATGGGAACAGTTCGGGCATCAGATTCATTAAAGTGCCGCATCTTCGCGGCAGGATTACAAGGCGATGCCCGAACATGGTTCAAAAATCTGCTGGCCCGATCCATACAGTCGTATGATGGCTTTATTTTGGCTTTCTCAGAGCAATTCGCTCCAAATGTAGGACCGCCTCGAAGCAGGCAGGAACTATACCAGCTAAAATATATCCCGGCGAAAATGAGTCTTCGGTCCTTTATGGAGAAATTCAACAGGACCGCCCGTGGCATCAAACTCGAGCTCCGAGATAAAATCGACATTCTACAGCAGGTCTTAGGACCGTTCGGCCTTTCGGCCAGTTTGGTGAAGAGCCCACCATCTACCTTGGGAAAACTGCTTCAGAAAATCAACAAGTATATTAAGATAGATGAAGCGCTGTGGCTTGGTTATCGGAAGCCTAGCGGGAATTCTGAGCCCGAAGGTGATCATTGAGTTTCATACCCGAAGAAACAGTCGCGAGAAGTAGCGGCTGTGAATGAAAAAGACGTCCCCCGAAGCAGGAGGACAATCGGGTGTATTGCGAGCTTCATCATAATCGCGATCACCCGACCTTGAAGTGCCCACTGTTGAAAGAGACAGTAGAGAGAATGGGTAAAGAAAAGCCCGACCGAAACGGTCAGAAGGGAAAACGTGCGGAATCCCCCCGAAGGGGGCCATCAAGGTGACGATCGTCACAGGCCGCGGGGAAGAGATAATCGAGGACAACCCCGAAACTATAATGATCGGAAGGAGGACCGAATGTCTCCTTCGCCAGAGCAAGAAAGAGGCCAACACGGTCGCGAGAACCGTGGTCAGGGCCGAAGAAGAAGTTTGCGGGGCCATTGCGGCAGAGCCCCGCAGAACGAGGGTGGGAGACAGGAGCATGCTGCTCCCCCACCTGTTGAAACTGGTGCCCAACCTCCTCGAAATGAGGCGGCACATAGAGAAGTGGCCGGAGATATTTATGTTATCTCCGGCGGATTGAGAATAAATGAGTCGGTCCGGGACCGAAAGAGAACAACGCGCGGAGACTCTGCTGAGAGCTCCGAATCTGTGGCGCTGGTAAAATATGATCCCATGCATCGGTCCTCAATCTTCAGAGAGGACATCACCTTCACCCCGGCTGATCGGGAGGGGATCATTGATCCCTGTGACGACCTCCTCACCATTACAGGGGTCATCGGGAATCGCCGTGTCCATAGAATCTTGGTGGACACTGGGGCCTCGTGCAATCTGATGAAGCGCGAGTCGCCGAAATGTTGGGAGCAGTGGCTCATGATCTGCCGATCGCCAACATAACTCTTTGGTCGATCGACCAAAGAAGTGTTATTCCTTGTGGGAAGATGTTATTCCCCGTTACCCTTGGAGAGCCATCCAAGGACCGATCTGAAGACTTGGAATTCATTATCGTTGAAGTCGACTTGGCTTACAACGCTATTATTGGATGGACCGGCCTGAGTAAGTTTGAGGCGGTCCCTTCTACTTATCACATGATGCTCAAGTTCCCCTCCATTCATGGAGTTATTTCTGTTAAGGGGGATCAGAAAGTAGCTAGACAATGCTACATGAGCTCGTGCCGAACGTTGGCACCAGTGAAGAGGACCCGGGTGGATTTGCCGGAAGAGCTGCCGCACCCGAGGCAAGCGATGGAACCCGTGGGGTTCAAACTGATTAATCTGGTTGAGGATGACTCAACCAAGACAACTCGCATCGGGGCTCATTTAGCCCCTGACTTTGAAAGAGAATTGATCCACCTGCTGAGAAGCCACGTGGATATATTTGCTTGGACCCCGGATGATGTGCCGGGGATTGACCGATCCGATAGTGAACATCGGATCAATACTAAGCCTGGAACGAAGCCTGTTAGGCAGAAAAGGAGACGCTATTCTCCTGAGAAAATCGAGATCATCCGGGCAGAAGTGAATAAGCTGCTACGGTCGGGATTTATCAGAGAAATCCACTATACTGAATGGGTTGCAAACCCGGTGGTGGTTTCCAAACCGGACGGAAATGGCGAATGTGCATCGATTTTACCGATGTGAACAAAAGCTGTGAGTCAGATCCTTTCCCGTTGCCGCACATCGACCGACTGGTAGATGTTGTTTCTGGTAGCACCAGGATGAGTACCATGGATGCTTACTCTGGGTATCACCAGATCTTCTTGGCTGAAGAAGATCAGAAGAAATCATCATTCATGACCGAAGATGGGGTTTTCTGTTATGTGGTTATGCCCTTCGGTCTCAAAAATGCTGGAGCAACATACCAAAGATTGGTCAACAGAATCTTTAGAGAGTTGATTGGCCATATGATGGAAGTGTATGTTGACGATATGATTGTAAAATCTATGAATGACGAATACCATCTTTCTTATTTGTCTCGTTGTTTCGAAGTATGCCGAAATATAAGCTCAAACTAAATCCAAACAAGTGCTGCTTCGGGATCCAAAGTGGAAAATTCTTAGGATATTATGTTTCAGATAAAGGCATAGAGGTTAACCCTGAGAAGGTGCAAGCTATCATTGATATGCAACCTCCGAGAAACAAAAGAGAATTTCAAAGGCTTACTGGCCGACTAGCCGCGCTAAGCAAGTTTATTTCGAAATCCACAGACCGGGCCTTACCTTTTTTCAGAGTGCTAAGAAAAGCAAGCCATGTGGATTGGACCGAAGAATGCGATCAGACCTTCTCTGAGCTCAAGACTTATTTAAGCACTCCTCCGGTGATGGTAAGTCCAACTTGTGATGAACCTTTGGGGTTATATCTTGCGGTATCCGAATTTGGCATCAGCGCAGCTCTGGTGACCATACGAGATGACATTCATAGACCTGTTTATTATGTCAGTCATTCTCTAGTATCTGCTGAGACCAGGTATTCTACCTTGGAGAAATTCATGCTAGCTTTGAAGAAAGCTGTATCCAAGTTGAAGCATTATTTCGAAGGCCGAACGGTCTATGTTTATACGGATCAGCCTCTGAAGATACTCCTTAAACAGAAGGACTTGAATGAAAGATTGGCAAAATGGGCTATCAAACTCAGCGCTATGTATCTGGAATTCCTGCCCCGAAGGGCGATCAAAGCTCAGGTTCTAGCCGACTTTGTGGTTGAAATGATTAGGTCGGCCATTTATCTCAACCAGGAGGATGATCGATGGACGATCCACGTAGATGGATCAACCTTCGGGGGAAGAGGAGCGGGCATTACTCTAACAACGGTACAAGGTGATCTTATTCATTCCGCAGTCAAGTTTTCCTTTGCTGGAACAAATAACGTGGTGGAATATGAGGCAGTATTGTCAGGAATGACCTTGGCTCGAAAAATGGGAGTTAGCAGAGTGCGAATGTTCTCAGACTCGAAGTTAGTAGTAGAACAACTCGCAGGGAGATTTGAAACTCACGATCCGATGATGAGGCTGTATTGCGCTAAAGTTCTGGAGTTATCCAAGAAGTTCAGTGAATTCTCTCTGGACCATGTGCCACGAGAACAAAACAAGGTTGCCGATGCACTCGCCAAATTGGCTTCGGGCATACCCGACATGGAACCGATCACTATTTCGGTCCACGTTCAGGACCGACCTTCGGTCGAGATTCCAGTGACCGAACAGTCTATTGAAGAGATCGGGGCTCTATGTCATGAACTCCAGGGCTTGAATATTGATGCCGCTGAATCCCCAGGAGAACCCAACTGGATGGACTCCTTCGTTAAATACCTCTCAGACGGATATCTCCCTGAAGATAAATCCGAAGCCAGGAAAATAGAGGTCCGGGCTAAGAGATTCACCTTAGTCGACGGACGCTTGTTTAAAAAGAGTTTTGAGGGTCCGGTTCTGCGATGTTTATCTCCTATTGCGGCCGAAGATGTCATGATTTATGTTCATGAAGGGATATGCGGCATTCATTCAGGGGCCCGATCTTTATACCACCGTATTATTAGAGCCGGGTATTTTTGGCCAACATTGCTCGCTGATGCTAAGCAGTATACTAAGCGTTGCGCCATATGTCAATACCACGCTCCACTCCCGCAATTTCCTAGGGCTCCACTATCGATTACCCCATTGCCTTGTCCGTTTGACAGATGGAGAATTGATATCCTCGGACCTTTTCCTCGGTCCATAGGGCAAAGGAAATTTTGTATCGTAGTGGTGGAATATTATTCTAAGTGGATTGAAGCAGAAGCCGTAGCCATCATCTCGGAAAAAGTGGTCAAACACTTCATCTGGCGAAATATTGTGAGTCGCTTCGGGGCTCCCCGAGCGCTCGTATCTGATAATGGGACTCAGTTCCGCGGAAAGAACATACGGGATCTATGCACCAAGTTGGGCATCACCCAGCATTTCTCATCAGTGGCTCATCCCCAAACCAACGGACTTACGGAGGTATCTAACAAGGTTATCCTGAAAGGATTGAAAACCAAGTTGGAAGATTTCGGGGGTAAATGGCCTAAACACATCTATGAGGTCCTATGGGCATACTGAACTACACCTCGCTCAACAACCCATGAATCACCTTTCTCATTGATGTATGGGACCGAAGCTGTTAGCCCGGTGGAGGTTGCCATCCGATCACCTCGGATATCTCAATACAACGAGCATATGAACGGTGAAAGGATATTATTGGACCTCGAGATGGTCGAAGAAAAAAGAGATGCAGTTTATGCACAGATGCGTGCTTACCAGCGGAATATGGAACGGGCCCATAACAAACGAGTCATCCCAAGGGAATTCTTTGAAGGCGACCTCGTTCTCAGAAGCATTAAGGTGCAGAGGAATGTTGGAAAGCTGGACAGAAATTGGGAGGGACCGTATCGCATATCGGCGAAATTGGAGTCAGGTGCGTATAAACTTGAAACATTGGATGGTATAGAGGTCCCCCGAACTTGGAATGTCATGAATTTAAGGCGATACTTCTTATGAATTTTCGATTAATGTGTTTGACTCAATAAAAAACATTCCATTAAACGTAAGTGGCAAACAAGTAAGTACAAAAGATCACTATTTCTAATAGAATGATGGACCGATCTTGGAGTTGTGTAAGCTTAGGACGAATCTGGACTGTTGACCGAAGCTTCTTGTCCGCAAGGTTCCCAAATTGCAGTGATCGCTCTGATGAGTCAGATGCTCCTGCACTTGCCTAGCCCCATGGATGAGTCGTGATTCTCCCAGAACTCATTACGAACTAAGACATTCCCTCCAACGGCATTCAGTCTTTAGGGATGGCCTTTTGTACCTACGAAATCTGCTACAACAAAAGGAAGGATAGTCAGCATATCAAAACGTAGGATCGGTCCTCACTTAAGACGTTTTATGAGCCAAGCTTAGCCAGTAAAACCTAAGAGACTTTAATAGAACCAAGGTTCGGCGAAAGCCCTTAAAAACTCATAATTAACGCAGACTATGCCTATTCAATTAAGTATTGATTCCAAGGACGGAATAAGAGTGACCCATACACCATGTAAAGCGACTGATCCAATCAAAATTGACGTAAATAAACTAAATATAACATCTGGGACCGATGGTTGACACCCTGTAAGTGTCCCCGATCTTATACTTGTTAGTTTATTCTGAAGTTAAAATGAACTACTTCGTTAAGTTAAAACTTATTAGTTTATTCCGAAGTTAGTTATATCAGTTCACTCTGTTAATTAAAACAACTAAAGCTAAAGGAAAAGGGAGGAAAATTTTATATTAAACAAAAAGAATGGCAGATACAAAGTAATATCTAACTAATTTGCCCCTCCTCTTGGTCCTCTGCTTCGGGCTCCTTTGGTTCGTTCCGTTCGGCAAGCCGCTTCAACTCTTCCTCTTGATCAGCCACCTTCTCGTTGACCGCTTTCTCCTTCTCTTCAAAAAGATAGAAGAAAGGATCCTCCTCCAGCGCAGGCTCTTCCAAAGTTGGAATGACCTGGAACTTGCCATCCTTCTCCAGTGGCTCGATCATCTTCCATCGCTCGTCCGAAGGGGAAAGCCCGAACGTCTGGATAACCTGCTCTCGCATGTTATCCAGATACTTCGCAGTGTAAACCCCATGTATGTTGTCCGCTAAAGCGAACAACAACGGGGACTGAGCGAACCCCAGAACCGCCTCCCGAACCGAACCTTCAGACGAAGTGCGGGCCTTCGTCAACTCCTCATCCAAGGCCGTTTTTTCTTCTTGGGCCCGAAGGAGAAGCTCATTCAGCTTATTCCTCTTCTCCTGGGCCCGACCTTGGACTTGGTTAATTTCTTCGTCTTTGGCCCGCAGCTTCGCCTCCAGGTCGTTTATTCGCCCCTGAGCTACTTCCCCCACATTCTCTAGCTCAGTGACTTTATCTGCTAAGAGCGAGACCTCCGTCCCTGCTCTTAGCAGCTCATTGTCCAATCGGTCACGGTCCTCCCGTACCGTGACCAATTCTCCGTGCTTGATCTCAACTTGCCTTTTCGCAAGGTCAAGTTGGTCTTGGACTTTCTGGGACACAACGCTATCACCTTGGTATCTCTCCATGGTGATAGCCGTTGTAAAAGCTTTCCCAACATCTACAAAAGACAATTCATGGTTAAGAATAAAACTTCGGGCCTCTAGGTTAACTAAAAGTTACATTAGATGTGAGATCAAGGAAGCTTTCCATGATATCTTCCCCAGATACGTCCGCTTGGACGTTATCTGGGTTCTGCTCCCCAAAAAGGCGGATGTCCTTCACAAAGGCACTCCACCAAGAGGACAACTTCCTCCTCTTGCTGAACCTGTTCAACAGGTCCAAAGCAACTCCCCAATCGGAGTTAGTCTTCGCGCCCTGCCCAAGTTCCTTCAAAACAATCCCCTTATTGGGGACCGGAGCGCGGCCTCCCTTCTTCAGCCTCTTCGGCTCCTGCGAGGCTTCTGCTTCGGTCACCATCTTCCCTTTTCCCAAGGGAACCGGCGGCAGGGAGACGTTCGGCTTAAGCTGAGGGCCGGGGAGAACCTTCTCCACGGGAACGGCTCCCTGCAGCAACAAAGTAATAGTCTTAGCGTTAATAAAAGAGCTATTACCGATTTGATAGAGGTTGGATAAGCTCAGAGAACGAATCCGAGCATTTATCACCTCCTCTACAACTCCAAATACCCGAAAGGAAGGCCCCTCTCCGCTTGAGGACTGCCCGGTGCAGCAAAGGGTCAATGTGCCCGCGCTGGTTTTATGGATCGGAGGGTTCCCTGACCCCGAAGGGACCACCGTGCCTCCCGTTGCCGATTCACTTGCTTCGGCGCTGCCCGATGCTTCCCTTTGTCCCTCAGAAGGACGGACCGAAGTAGCTGCCATACGTTTAAAACGAGCTTTCGGCATCGTCTCAGTTGAATCTGCAAAACGAATACATAAGGATCAGGAAAGATTAAAACACAAGTACTATTTCATACCCGATCCTTCTGATGGATCTGAATCTGAACTAGAAGATAAAACCCCCTTCGGGGCTGGGGCTCCGGTCCTACCCGCAACACCCATCTCTAATAGTCTTCTCTCCCGAAGCAGATCTATTCGCTTAAGGCGTGCTTCGGGAGGGGGGAACAACGCAAGAGTGTTTGCGGTATCCGTGCGGGAGGGGTTGAACCTGCTTCGGTCCAATTGCCCTATACGTGGGTGTGTTATGCGTGGCCATACTTTCAACAGATACTCTTGCGGAACTGTCATCCACACATAACAAGCCTCCCACGCATGAAGAGACTCCTCTTTGTCTACAATTGCGCATTCTTTGGTGCGCACCGCTATGTAGTACAACTTACGACACCCCAATTGACCTTTTCCCTTTCGGGACCCAACCAAGAACAGGTTAAAGAAGTGCTCTAAGGTTGGGGCCCGATTCTGTTGGTGACAATAAAAAATAAACGCTATAATGTATACGTAACTGCCCGGGAATAACGCAAAAGTGGGGCAGTGGATTTCTTTAAGCACGGCTGCTACAAAAGGATGTAGCGGAAAACGAAGCCCGCACTTTAAAGAGGCGTAGCTAACCGGAATAGCAGACGCCGGCACGTTCATCTCCGCCGGAAGGAAACAGGGAATGTCTTCCCGTCCCTTCCAGATGGAGTAATGTGCCGGAATTGAAAACTTAGACCTAAATTCCTCAATGTCTAACTCAGACATAGAAGGATAACGCGTTTTATGGGGAGCCATGAATATATACCTTAACAAAAACGAGTTGGAAGAAGGGTTGAACGAGAGAGCGATTTTTGGCACAAGAACTTGTTGCAATCTTCTCTTCGCGAAAATGACGATGAGGAGAAACAGTGCCCTAAATCCCGATTTAAATATTAATCTCCCAGCCAATGACTTTCCGCCACGTAATACTGCCCCAGACTGTGACGGTACGAAGCGCACTCATCACGCCTCTTGAACTGCCGAAGGTGAAGAGGCGCGGTTTGGGATATTAGTATTTAAAGAATAACGAAAATAAAATATGATTTAAAAATACGTTGTTAGCCCTTAAGCAAGATCGATCCATACGCTAAGGCAAACTTCGGTCCCCTGGACTCTCACTACTTATAGGTACGGTCCCTTGTTCTCATGAATGTGCAGACATCATGTGATCGGCCTTGTATCACCTCTGCGATTGGCAATCAAGCCCTAGGGGCTAGTGATGAGAACTCTAGGACCGGGTACCTTGTGATGGGTAAGACCCATCAACGATCGGACCAATTTAAAGGGCGAAAATGAATCCTTATAGCCCATTCCACACCTCCAATAAAGAGCGGCCCGATGTTCAACTGAAGGACCGAAGATTACCTTAGCGAAATAAAACGTTTTCTGCCAGCTGGCACCTGGGTTCGGTCCGAGCAGTTACAACTCAAGTTTACCACGCTTCGGGCCTTCCCACGTTTACCACGCTTCGGGCCCGATCACGTTTACCACGCTTTGGTCCTAGCCTCATTTTACATCCCGCGATAACAACCCTTAACAAACCTGTCAGAGGCAGTTACGGAGCGTGATTTACACTCACTAAGAACTCTATAAATACAGGGTCAGACGACGTAGATAAGAGGACCCTTTGGACGCGGAAGAACAGACTGTTATTCTGCCGGATTCTTATCTCTTTCTTTACCTCGTCATTTTCATTAGCCTTTCTTGTATAAACTTTGAGTTACTTCATTAGTGAGCAGGCTAAGAGCATAATCAGCTCTTAGTTGAGTGGTTTTCACCCCAGTTCTTGGGGTTTCCACTATATATCGTAGTGCACTACTTTGTTTTTAGCTTTTGATCGTCTTCCACACTTAAAAGAAATCAGAATCGAGTTCGTTTGTTGAACGAACCGGACGACTTTTGGTACCCCTTAAAAAGAGACCATAACAATCATTATTAAAATAAAAAAATCATTTTATAAAATCATAATAACTCTATCATAATTTCAAATTTTTTTTTTAAATCATAATTATATATACCAAGAACTTATGGTACAGTAGTCCTACATCATCGTTATTTCTCTAATATTGTTTCAATTTTCCAAACATATCAATGTAAATTCTCTATTTTTATATTAGTCTTATTAAGACCAATTTGGTAAGAAACCATTTGTAGAGATCAAGGCTTTTTCGGTGAAATAATGCTTAAAAAAAAGGTATTTTTTGATGCGGTACGCGGATACAAATTGCGGTCACGTTTTGAAAAATTGGCCGCGTATTAATCAAAACGCGGCCACTACCACAAGACGCGGCCGCAATTTGATTAAAATGTGGCCGCGCTTTATTTATAATGCGACCGCGTTTTAATTGTCGGATTTCGATCTATTTAAACCCGGACATGTTGTATTTCAAAATTCACTACTTCAAGAGTAATCGACTTCAATTCTGAATAGATCTTACGAAAGTTTAATTGCATTTTCCACGGTATCATTTATTTTTTATGGATCCCTATCATAATTCGTGCTTTAATTTTGATCTTAATGTTCCTGCTCTATCGACATCATCCGGTGAGAATCCTGAACCTGAGTGGAGTTATCCAGACTACAACAACATTCACAACCTAAGTAGCTTTAACTTTTAGAATACCGATAATGCATTCACCAATGAGAATCCTCCAACCTTGCAAGGTAGAGTACTTGCTAATTTGTACAAGCATTTTTTGATTTTTATTATGAATGCATGTTTGATATAGTGCCGCTGGAGGAGAACGATGAGATTTCACAAGATGATCCAGAATAGGAAATCGCGGTTGAATAAGAAGTGGAAGCAAAGAATCTGGAACCCGAGGATGATCTACATCCAGCTAGAAATGTGCATACCGGTAGTGATTTAGTTCGCCGACTACAATGCTCATTTGAGGAAATCAACATGAGGTTCATTCATTTAGCAGCCCCATTTGACGTGGGAGGCAATGATATACCCACCTCTAAACATCGTTACACCAAGTACGATGTTGTCGAACCTCATCTAACTATAAGGATGAAGTTCAAAGATAAGTTCCACTTGCAGTACTGCATTGCACATTTTCATATCCGCAGACGATGACAATATAGAGTAATAGAAAGCACTTCACAGAAGTGGGTGATCAAATGTGTAGGTGACACATGTCCGTTTCATCTACGAGCCATTTTTGTGGCTCGTGACCGCGTTTGGCAAATTTCTATTTACGAGTACGGGCACACATGTGATAACGTTCTATAGGAGGAAGGTCATCGGAATCTTTCGTGAAATTTTATTGCTTATGAGATGAAGCCATTGATTAGGAATGATAATGGTACGATGTGTTTGTCGGTTTTAATTGTTTCATTTAAAAATTGTAAGATTTTTTTTATATTGTCGCATAGACATTAAATTGCAAACGGTGCATACACATATTAACGTGAATTATAGGTTGACAATAAAGTACGAACATGCTTGGTACGCTTTGCAGCGTGGCTTCAAGAGGGTTTACGGCTCGTGGGATTCTTCGATGAAGAAATTGCCGTCATTGTTTCATGAGTTGATTGCTAGGAATGATGGTACTATTGTCCGATGGAACCTATACGAGACAACGGTTGGCTCCCCAAACTACATGATTCACTATGTATTTTGGTCTTTTAGAGCCAGCATGAACGCTTATTAGTTCTATGATCCGATTCTTTCTGTTGATTGAACCCACTTGTACTCCATGCATGAGTAATTTGGTCATTTAACTGTTATGGTCACAGGTGTTTGTTGGTATAATTTAAGGAATATTATTCATCTTGACAGGTATAACCATAAATTGTTGTGGCCGTAGAGCGCGATGGTGGAGGTCATCTAATCCATGTTGCATTCGCTTTGGTAGACAATGAAAGTTACAGAGCTTGGAAATGGTTTTTGGAAAACCTCGATCGTTATGTAATTGGGGATCGCGAAACATGTGTCATATCCGATAGATCTGCAGGTATTTTGGAAGCAATGAATGAGTTGGAAGCTTTCCAAAATGGATACTTACACTATCGATGGTGTCTTCAACATTTTTGCTCCAATTATATAGTGCTTTCAAGAACATCGAGTTAAAAACAATTGCGTACAGAGTAGGAGAGCGGTCTAAGGAGTATAAAAGGCAACAAGACATGATGGAGATACATAGTATAAACCCTGATGCATGGCAATGGCTAGAGGCGAATGATAAAATGAAGTGGACGCTGACCCACGACTTGGGGAAGCGGTATGGAACGCTAACTACTAATCATGTAGAAGCGATTAATGGAGTTCTGAAGGCTGCTCTTCGTCTACCTATTTGTAAGATTGTTATAGCCACGTTCTATCAAGCAAACCGAACATTTATTGAGCGGAGGCGTGAAATTGCTAGCATGGTGACGAATACGAATGTGCTCACGACTGCAGTGCAAAACTTCTACTGTCGGACAAAGAGAAAAGCTGACCACCACACCATAAAAATGTGAGACATTGATCGACTCGTAGCCGAAGTTGAGGTGGAAAGCAGAAGAAGCAGTACCTCATACATACATACTGCTGAGCCATTGGCTCAGCGAAGTCCCCTCCCCACATGATGCTTTCATCCGACCTGATCGCAAAATGCATCACCCCGTGTGACGTGTACCACGTAAAGTATGTATCTTCGTCAACCCCTTCTAATTCACCGCACAAGTGTTCTTCGAAGTTCTCCGACATAGAGATCCAATGTGCGTAAATTGTGCACCAATCCTGCCCTCGTTCGCTCGTTAATGAATGCAAGCGGCGAAGTACATCTGCAGGTTCTGGTGCACGGGAAATCCATAATGAGAGCCCCATCTGTCGAGATACATGATCTGGGTGGTGTGGTTCCACGGGACCGAAGAATATAAGTGGTCACGTGTACATCCACAACTTGGTGGTTACCTTGTCAGCCTGGTCGTAGTCCGCACGTTCATACGACCTCCATATAAACTACAAAAATCGATTAACAAACAACAAATAAGAACATTACATAAACACGATACCTCTCTACGGCCTAGGAGATCTAGCGACTCTCTACATAACCGAATTGAGTTGTTCCCAATATCATGGTGGTCCAAATGACCACCGAAAACCCTGCAACAAATGAACTTGATACAATCAATCAACGTTGAGTTAAAAGTTAGCAAAAATATTACACATATTGTACCTCTAGCCAAAAAACTGAAAACATCGGGCGTCATAACCATCACGGACAAATCGCCTCGTAAGCGTAGGGGTGATCGATGGTGTATGAGACCATGTCCAAATCAACAATTGTGAAGCCATTAATGTCATTAAGGAGATAAATGACAAATGTGAATTTTACAAAATTACCTGAACAAGCCGAAATGTTGCACCCAGCGTCACTCCACCCAACGCCCCTGTGCATAACTCGCGGTATAAGTTTGCGAGTACAACGGACCCTCAACTTAAAGAAGTGAACTCATTAATGTCTCCGAAAAGATCCATCAATAATAACTTCGCCCGATCACCGTTAGTATCAAGTAACATAACTGTTACTACGAGCAACAGAAATATAACACGGGCTAGCTGAACAACCTCGTCATCGGATTCTAAATCCGATGTCACCCGAGAAATAACAAACTCTCCCAATTACCGTATTTTGAAATACGGCTCAACAAATACTTTGGTACTAAGACACCAACCAAAAGTATATGTGCAGAAGTGAACCCAATCACTGTCACTTCCACTGGTTCGTATACGGTAATACAAGTATCCCTAATAGGTAATCCCCAAATCATCGAAACATCCTCAAGTGTAATGGTAGCCTCACCAAACGGTAGAAAGAATATATGTGTTTCTGGCCTCCAGCGCTCAATAAGTGCATTCATAAGGTGAATATCTAATTTCATGCGTACGGTCTTAAGTACATCATAGAATCCCCACTCAATCAAGAGCCCGATAACTCTGTCATCTACATCGCACATGTTGTTCAAATATTACTCTCCATGTTTGAATTGTGCCACGGTACCTGGTTCACCTCACATAATATCCCCGCTAATATACTGCTCCTCACGATACAATAATGACGACGCTGCTGGTACACGAGGAAGACGATGACGATCCATATCTGTGTAAAATATATTACTCAAAAGATTAGTCAAAATATCTCTAAACATACTAAACATCATATAATTATTAAAATCATGAATAAGAAATTCATATAAACATACTAAACAACAATATTAACATACTAAACATCATATTAATATTAACGTCCTAAACAGAATATCTCTAAACATACTAAACATCATATAATTATTAAAGTTCTAAACAAACACTTCATATAAACATACTAAACAACAATATTAACATAGTAGAAATCATATTAATATTCAAATCCTAAACAAAAAATTCATACTAAACAACAATATTAACATACTAAACATCATATTAATATTAAAATTCTAAACAAAAAATTCATATAAACAACAATTTTAACAACTAAACATCATATAATTATTAAAATTCAAAACACAAAATTATTACTAAACAACAATATTAACAACTAAACATCATATAAATATTAAATTCCTAAACAAAATATCTCTATTAAACAACTAAACATCATATAAATATTAAAATCCTAAACAATATATCTCTAAACATATTAAACAATAATATTAACCACTAAACATAATATAAATATCAATTCCTAACAAAATTTCCTTAAACATACTAAATATCATATAAATTTTAAAATCATAAATATCTCTAAACATATTAAACAATAATATTAAGAAACATCATATAAATTGTTATGGTCCCTTTTTAGGGGGTACCAACAGTCGTCCGGTTCGTTCAACAAACGAACTCGGTTCTGATTTATTTTAGATGTGGAAGACGATCCAAAGCTGGAAATAAATAAATGCACAGCGATGTATAGTGGAAACCCCAGGAATTGGGGTGAAAACCACTCGACTAAGAGCAGGTTATGCTCTTAGCCTGTTCACTAATCATATAACTCATAGTTCATACAGCAGAGGCTAAAGAAAATGACAAGGTAAAGAAAGCGGTAAGAATTCCGGCAGGGTAACGGCCTGTTCTTCCGCGTCCAAAGGGTCCTCCTATTTCCGTCGTCTTGCCATGTATTTATAGAGTTCATAGCGTGTGTAAATCACGCTCTGTAACTGCCTCTGACAGGTTTGTTAGAGGTTGTTATAGCGGGATGTAAAACGAGGTTGGGACCGAGGCATGGTCTGCGTGATCGAGCCCAAAGCGTGGTAAAAGTTGGAAGGCCCGAAGCATGGTAAACGTGAGTTGTAACCGTTCTGTAACCGCTCGGACCGAACCCAGGTGCCAGCTGGCAGAAAACGCTTTATTTCGTTAAGGTTAGCTTCGGTCCTCTAATTGAACATCGGGCCGCTCTTCCTTAGAGGTGTAAATGAGCTGTAGGAATTCATTTTTGCTATTTGAATTGACCCAACCGTTGCTGGGCTTTACCCATTACAAGGTACCCGGTCCTAGAGTTCTCATCACTAGCCCCTCGGGCATGATTGCCAATCGCAGAGGTGATACAAGGCCGATCACATGATGTTTGCACATTCATGAGAACAGGGGACCGTACCTGTAGGTAGTGAGATTCCAGGGGACCGATGTTTGCCTTAGCGTATGGATCAATCATGCTTAAGACCTAATAACGTATATTTAAATTATACTTTTATCTTTGATATTCTTTAAATATTAATATCTCGACCCGCGCCTCTTCACATTCAAAAGTTCAAGAGGCGTGACGAGTGCGCCCTGTACTGTCACAGTCTTGGGCAGTATTACATGGCGGCACGCCATTGGCTGGGAGATTAATATTTAAACTGGGATTTTAGGCACTGTTTCTTCTCATCGTCATTCTCGCGAAAAAGAAATTGCAGCAAGTTTCATGTGCCCTCAACCGATTTTCGTCCGACCCTCTTTCAATCCGCTTTTTCTAAGGTATATTCTCATGGCTCCTCACAAAATGCGTTATCCTTCTATGTCTGAGTTGGACATTGAGGAGTTTAGGTCTAGGTTTTCAATCCCGACACATTACTCTATTTGGAAGGGACGGGAATATATTCCCTGTTTCCTTCAGGCAGAAATGAATGTGCCGGCGTCTGCTATTCCGGTTAGTTACGGCTCTTTAAAGTGCGGGCTTTGTTTTCCGCTACATCCTTTTGTAGCGGCCGTGCTTAAAGAAATCCACTGCCCCACTTTTGCGTTATTCCCGAGCAGTTACGTATATATTGTAGCGTTCATTTTTTATTGTCACCAAAAGAATCGGGCTCCAACCTTAAAACACTTCTTTAACCTGTTTTTGGTTGGGTCCCGAAAGGGGAAGAGTCTGTTGGGATGCTGTAAGTTGTATTACATAGCGGTGCGCACCAAAGAGTGCGCAATTGTAGATAAGGAAGAGTCTATCCATGCGTGGGAGGCTTGTTATGTGTGGATGATAGTTCCGAAAGAGGATCTGTTGAAAGTATGGCCACGCATAACTCACCCACGCATAAGTCAGTTGGACCGAAGCAGGTTCAACCCCTCCCGCACGGACACCGTAAATACACTTGCGATGTTCCCCCCTCCCGAAGCACGCCTTAAACGAATAGATCTGCTTCGGGAGAGAAGGTTAATAGAGATAGGTGTTGCGGGTAGGACCGGAGCCCCAGCCCCGAAGGGGGTTTTTTCTTCTAGTTCAGATTCAGATCCATCAGAAGGATCGGGTATGAAGTAGTGTTTATATTTTAATCTTTCCTGATCCTTATGTATTTGTTTTTCAGATTCGACTGAGACGATGCCGAGCTCACGCTTTAAACGTATGTCAGCTGCTTCGGTTCGTCATTCTGAGGGACAAAGGGAAGCATCGGGCTGCGCTGACGCAAGTGAATCAGCAACGGGGGGTACGCTGGTCCCTTCGGGGTCCGGGGACCCCCCGATCCAAACAACCGGCGCGAGCACGCTGACCCTTCACTGCACAGGGCAGTCTTCATCTGGGGACGGGCCTGCGTTTCAGGTATTTGGAGTGGTAGAGGAGGTGATAAAGGCTCGGATTCGTTCATTGAGCTTATCCAGCCTCTATCAAATCGGTAATACCTCTTTTATTAACACTGAAACTGTTACTTTATTGCTGCAGGGAGCCGTTCCCGTGGAGAAGGTTCTCCCCGGCCCTCAGCTTAAGCCGAACGTCTCCCTGCCGCCAGTCCCCTTAGGAAAAGGGAAGAGGGTGACCGAAGTGGAAGCCCCGCAGGAGCCGAAGAGGCTGAAGAAGGGGGCAGCGCTCCGGTCCCCACTAAGGGGATCGTCCTGAAGGAGCCTGCGCAGGGACCGAAGACCAACTCCGACTGGGGAGTTGCCCTGGGCCTGTTGGACAGGTTCAGCAAAGGGAGGAAGTTATCCTCCTGGCGGAGTGCCTTCGTAAAGGACTTCCGCCTTTTCGTAGAGTAGAACCCAGATAACATCCAGGCGGACGTATCTGGGGAAGACATTATGGAAAGCTTCTTCGACCTCACATCCAAGGTAACTTTGGCTTAACATGGAGGCCCGAAGCTTCATTTTTAACAATGGGTTGTCTTTTGCAGATGTTGAGGAAAGCTTTCACAACTGCTATTACCATGGAGAAATACCAAGTGATAGCGTTGTGTTCCAAAAAGTCCAAGACCAACTTGACCTTGCGAGAAGACAAGTTGAGATCAAGCATGGGGAGTTGATCACGGTACGGGAGGACCGTGACCGATTGGACAATGAGCTGCTAAGAGCAAGGACGGAGGTCTCACTCTTAGCAGATAAAGTCTCTGAGCTGGAGAAGGTGGGAGAAACGGCTCAGGGGCGAATAGACGACCTGGAGGCCAAGTTGCGGGCCAAAGACGAAGAAATCAACCAAGTCCAAGGTCGGTCTCAGGAGAAGAGGAATAAGCTGAATGAGCTTCTCCTTCGGGCCCAAGAAGAAAAGACGGCATTGGAGGAAGAGTTGGCGAGGGCCAGCACTTCGACCGAAGGTTCGGTCCGGGAAGCCGTTTTGGGGTTCGCTCAGTCCCCTTTGTTATTCGCTTTAGCGGATAACATACACGGGGTTTACACTGCCAAGTACTTGGATAAAATGCCCGAGCAAGTTATTCAGCAGTTCGGGCTTTCCCCTTCTGATGAGCGATGGAAGACGATCGAGCCACTTGAGAAAGACGGCAAGTTTCAGGTTATTCCAACCTTGGAAGAACCTGTGTTGGAAGAAGACCCTTTCTTCTATCTCTTTGAAGAGATGGAGAAAGCGGTCAACCAGAAGGTGGCCGATCAAGAGGAAGAGTTGAAGCGGCTCACGGCCCGGACCGAACCCCAGGAGCCCGAAGCGGAAGATAAAGAAGAAGGGCAGATTAGTTAGATTTAGTTATCATTTTGTATATGCCGAACTTCTTAATATAAAGACTTTTTTCTTCCACTTTGATTATTTTAATTGTCGAAATGAAATGATATAACGAACTTCTGAATAAACTAATAAGTTTTATCTTAACGAAGCTGTTTTATCTTAACTTCTGAATAAACTAACAAGTATAAGATCGGGGACACTTACAGGGTGTCAACCATCGGTCCCAGATGTTATATTTAGTTTATTTATGTCAACTTTGATTGGATCAGTCGTTTTACATGGTGTATGGGTCACTTTTATTCCGTCCTTGGAATCATTACTCAACTGAATAGGCGTAGTCTGCGTTAACTATGAGTTTTTACGAGCTTTCGCCGAACCTTGGTTTTAATAAAGTCCCTTAGGTTTTGCTGGCTAAGCTTGGCTCATAATACGTCTTATGTTAGGACCGATCTTATGTTTCGATATGCTGACTATCATTCCTTTCGTTGTAGCAGATTTCATAGGTACAAAAGGCTATCCCTAAAAACTGAATGTCGTTGAAGGGAATGTCTTAGTTCGTAATGAGTTTTGGGAGAATCGCGACTCATCCATGGGGCTAGGCAAGTGTAGGAGCATCTGACTCGTCAGAGCGATCACTACAACTTGGGAACCTTGCGGACAAGAAGCTTCGGTCCTCAGTCCAGATTCGTCCTAAGCTTATCCAACTCCAAGATCGGTCCATCGTTCTATTAGAAATAGTTAACTCTTGTACTTACATGTTTACTACTTACGTTTAATGGAATGTTTTATTATTGAGTCAAACACATTAATCGAAAATTCATAAGAAGTATCGCCTTAAATTCATGACATTCCAAGTTCGGGGGACCTCTATACCATCCAATGTTTCAAGTTTATACGCACCTGACTCCAATTTCGTTGAAATGCGATACGGTCCCTCCCAATTTCTGTCCAGCTTTCCAACGTTCCTCTGCAACTTAATGCTTCTGAGGACGAGATCGCCTTCAAAGAATTCCCTTGGGAAGACTCGTTTGTTATGGGCCCGTTCCATATTCCGCTAATAAGCCCGCATCCGTGCATAAATTGCATCTCTCTTTTCTTCGATCATCTCGAGGTCCAATAATCTCCTTTCACCGCTCATATGCTCATCGTATTGAGATATTCGATGTGATCGGATGGCAACCTCCACCGGGCTAACAGCTTCGGTCCCATACACCAATGAGAAAGGTGATTCATGGGTTGTTGAGCGAGGTGTAGTTCGGTACGCCCATAGGACCTCATAGATGTGTTCTGGACATTTCCCTCCAAAATCTTCGAACTTGGTTTTCAATCCTTTCAAGATAACCTTGTTAGATACCTCCGTAAGTCCGTTAGTTTGGGGATGAGCCACCGATGAGAAATGCTGGGTGATGCCCAACTTGGTGCATAGATCCCGTATGCTCTTTCCGCGAAACTGAGTCCCATTATCAGATACGAGCGCTCGGGGAACCCCGAAGCGGCTCACAATATTTCTCCATATGAAGTGTTTGACCACTTTCTCCGAGATAATGGCTACGGCTTCTGCTTCGATCCACTTCGAATAAAATTCCACCACTACAATACAAAATTTTCTTTGCCCTATGGACCGGGTGTAATAGCCGAGAAAAAGGTACGATGAAACAAATAGTAGGGAATGTAGCGGTAAGGTCTAGACGAGAGATAATGAGAGATACTGGAACGAAAGAACGTAAAAGGGAACGAAAAATAGAAAAGTAAAGAAAAGTAAAGAACAAGATAAAAGAGGGGTCAAAAGACAAAAAAAAGGAGGGGCCAAAGTGTGAATTAGAAAAGTTAGGATGTCTATAAATAGAGGTGAGGAGGCCCAAAAAAGAGTTAATCATCATTAAGACCCGAAAATTCGAAAATTCCCGCAAAGAAGGAAATTATCGCGGATTTTCCCATGCATGCATTTTATCGCGGATTTTTGGATGAATATATTGTCGCGGATTTTCGTTGAAGAGTAAATTGTCACAGAAATTGAACATGTGTAAATTATCGCGGAAATCGTGATCAGTGCAGTATTATCGCGGATTTGATGATGAAGAGAATTATCGCGGATTTCCTTGATGAAGAGAATTGTCGCGGAATTTGGTTCCAAGAGTAAAATTATCGCGGATTTGGAGTTTCAGCATAGAATTATCACGAATTTTGAGGAAAGAAGTAAATTTTTGCGGAAATACTAAGTTTAAGTGTTTTCGTCGCGTCGCGACGTCGAACCGTGGGAGGAAAGGAACACGTAAAGTCTACGGTAACCATATAGTTAACAATAGGATAATAACGTCGAAATTCGAGTAACCGAAACCTATTACGAAATGCAGGAAAGCGCGGAAAGACTATAGCAAGCGAATGTAAACGGTAAGCGGAGTGAACGCAATATAGTAAGGGAAGGTTCAGACTTAGGGAACTGGATTGGGTTAATAGAGAAGGGAGTAAGGATACGAATGAACGAGATAAATGATAATAAGACTCGGGGTAAGGAAGGATGGACCGTCCGACCGAACCCGGCATCGTGCCTAGTACACGATTCGCCAAAGGAAGGGAATGCCTGATGAAGGGAACACTAAGTTCCAAAAAGGAAAAGATACGTACGAAGAGGGCAGAACGGATCCGGGTGGAAAAAGGGGTAGCGCCTAAGTACCCACCGGGGAAGGGAAGCATATGGCCCGTCAAGTCATCCAACAGCTAACGGTTGGTTTGGGCGGGACATGCACCGAGCATGTAATCTCGGCAACAGTAAAGTTAATGAATGATGGGAATGATAAGGGTAAAAGAAGAGGGAAATAAGGAAAACGGTTAAGTGGAATGATTCACATGTGCGTGAATGGTTTAATTAAGAAACGAAAAGATAACGTGTAGCGTGTGTGAAGTTTCCTTTAATAAATTGTGACCGCTTTACAGATTTTGTAGGTGACGCGGACGAGGTATGAGAGGGGAATGGGAAGAAGGTCGTCGGTTGTCCGGTGATAGAGCCCGGTCCTTTGGAGAATACTCTAAATTATGTTGTCGTATTTTCATGTTTCGAACTATGTTTTAAATTTGCATTCGAATATATCCGTTTTAATTATCGTATTTTTACAAAACCACTAGGCCCATATTGAGGGCGTTACAAATGGTATCAGAGCGTAACATCGTTACTAAACCGGTAACGGTACGATCCTACGTAGAAGAGTCTAGAAAAAGTTATAGGAGGACAACTGACCATAGGAAGGGATGGGCATAGAATGTAACGGATGACATGAATAGGGGTAAGATATAACGAAAGTTTAATGTTGGAATGGCGCCTAGAACGAGAGCGCATGGAAACCGAGAAGAGGATAGCAACGCATCAGAACAGGCACCGGCGACAGAGACTCCGGTTGCGGATTCATCGACGGCTCTCACGTTTAGTCAAGAAAGCCTCAGGGACCTATTTCAGACCATGGCAAGTTCCCTAGTTAGCGCAATAAGACAGGGACAGGCGGGGAGGGGAAACTCCGTGCAAATGGAACTAGGGGCAAGGCCCGAAAAGGGTAGGATTGTAACGACCCTAATTTGGGCCTAGTTGTTTTTTTAAAACATGATAATTAAAACGGAAATATTCGGAAGCAAACTTAAAAAATAGTTCAAAACATTAAAGTACGACTGCATAATTTAGAGTGTTCTCCGAAGGACCAGACTCTATCACCGGACAACCGACGACCTCCTTCTCCGTCCCTATCATATCTCACCTGCGTCACCTACAAAATCTGTAAAACGGTCACAATCTATTAAAGGAAACTTCACACACACTACACATTATCTTTCTTACTTCTTAGTTACATCTTACACACACACATGAACCATTTCACTTAACCGTTTTCTTATTCCCTCTTCTTTTACCCTTATCATTTCCATCATTCATTAACTTTTCTGTTGCCGAGATTAACATGCTCGGTGCATGTCCCGCCCAAGCCAACCGTTAGCTGTTGGATGACTCGACGGGCCATATGCATCCCTTCCCCGGGTGGGTACTTAGGCGCTACCCCTTTTTCCACCCGGATCCGTTCCGCCCTCTTCGTACATATCATTTCCTCTTTGGAACTTATCGTTCCCTTCATCAGGCATGCCCTTCCTTTGGCGAATCGTGTACTAGGCACGATACCGGGTTCGGTCGGACGGTCCATCCTTCCTCACCCCGAGTCTTATTATCATTTATCTCGTTCATTCGTATCATTTCTTCCTTCTTTATTAACCCAATCCCATTCCTTAAGTCTGAACCTTCCCTTACTATATTGTGTTCACTCCGCTTACCGTTGCTTTCGCTTG
>RWGZ01001003.1:467158-590900 GCA_009725065.1 Utricularia reniformis | reverse complement strand
GAGAGCGCATGGAAACCGAGAAGAGGATAGCAACGCATCAGAACAGGCACCGGCGACAGAGACTCCGGTTGCGGATTCATCAACGCCTCTCACGTTTAGACAGGAAAGTCTCAAGGACCTGTTCCAGACCTTGGCAAGTTCCCTAGTTAGCGCAATAAGACAGGGACAGACGGAGAGGGGAAACTCCGTGCAAATGGAACCAGGGACAAGGCCCGAAAAGGGTAGGATGTAATACAACGAGGCATTAAAGAAGGCTGGGATGAACAGCTTCACGGGGGATAAGATGGGGGACGCGGAAGCGTGGATTATCCGCCTTGAGGAGAAGTTCGAACTGATCGAAGCCCCAGAGGAGCTTAGGGCAGGATTGGCCACACTATGGTTCGATGGTAGTACCGCCCGATGGTGGGGGAGTGTGTCGGCCGCATTACCGAAGGATAGCCCTATCTCTTGGTCAAATTTTAAGAATGCGTTCTTGGATTACAATGTGCCGAAAGGACTTAAGAAAGATAAGAGGGCCGAATTTGACAGATTGACTCAAGGAAACCGCCCCGTTATGGAGTACATGCAAGAATTCATTGAGCTAGGCAGGTACGCCCCCGAGATCATGGGGAGTGAACATGATAAGATGCACCGTTTCACGGAAGGGCTGAATGAAAAAGTGAAACTGACTATGTATGGCCGCAACGATGAGGAATTTTCAAGTTTGGTGGCGGCGGCAGTCCGAGTTGATGGAGGGTTACGAAGAATGGATAAGGAACACACTAGAAACTCTACAAGGAACGAAGTTCAAGGACGGGGAGAGTGGAAAGGAAAGATCACTGCAGAAAGATCAGGACTGCGTGCGCCAAATGCGGAAAGAACCATTTTGGAGAATGTCGCGCAGGAACTAAAAGTTGCTTCAAGTGTGGCCAGGAAGGACACTTTGCCAAAGACTGCCCGTAGAGAAGGAGGATCGAAACTGGGGTAACCGAAAACAGGGTAAGGGAAAGGATTACTGGAAATGCTCGAGTATTTGCTGTGAACAAGGAACAGGCCTCGGAGGCTGAGGACGTCATCGCAGGTACACTACTTATTAACGGCTTTACAGCTTTTGTATTATTTGACTGTGGGCCGACACATTCGTTCGTGTCAGAGAAGATAGAAAAACGGTTTGGGATAACGGGGAGTAACGCTAAAATCAAAGTAAAAACACCGTGATCCGAAGCCATGGAGGCAAATAGAATCTATAAAAGGTGCACGGTAGAAGTGTACACAGTGCGAACAGAGGCAGATTTGATTGAGTTAGGGGATATGGGATTCGATGCCATACTAGGAATGGATTGGTTGTCTAAGTACGATGCGCCGGTGAGATGTCGGGAAAGTACGATCACGTTTAATACTCCCCGAGAGGGGAGAAAAGACATGGTCGGAGAACCTATTATGGGTGAGGATGAGGAATATAAGGATCGATCGAACTGGCTAGCATTTGTCACGACGGAGAAGGATGGGACACCATTAGAGCCCTTTCCAGTGGTTTGTGAATACAGTGATGTATTTCCCGACGAGCTACCGGGGCAACCGCCTCAGAGAGAAGTAGAAATGGGGATAAAACTACTCCCTGGAACGCAACCGATTTCTAAGGCTCCATACCGAATGGCACCCCGAGAAATGCAGTAACTGAAACAACAGATTGAGTCCCTATTGGAAAAAGGATTTCTGAGGCTAAGCAACTCCCCTTGGGGAGCACCAGTGTTATTTGTTAGAAAGAAAAGCGGCGAGTTAAGAGTGCGCTACGACTACCGAGAATTAAACAAGGTCATGATAAAGAATAAGTACCCGTTGCCTAGGATCGACGAATTGTTTGACCAATTACAAGGTGCGAAGGTGTTCTCAAAATTAGACTTGAGGTCAGGGTACCATCAAGTCCGAGTAAGAGAAGGAGACATACCGAAGACAGCCATTCGAACGAGGTACGGCCATTACGAATGCAAGGTGGTACCGTTTGGATTAACTAATGCACCAGCAATTTTCATGGATTTGATGAATCGGGTATTCCGTCAATACCTAGACAATTTTATGGTGGTGTTCATTGACGACATCCTAGTTTACTCTCGCACCATAAAGAACACGAGCAACATCTGAGAGTGGTATTACAGACTCTCAGACAAGAGAAGTTATATGCCAAATACAACAAGTGTGAATTCTGGATGAACATCATAGCTTTCCTAAGCCACGTGATATCAGCAGGGGGAGTGACGGTTGACCTAACAAAGATAGAAACAGTGACGAACTGGCCAAGACCGACAAATGCTCGAGAAGTAAGGAGCTTCTTAGGATTAGCCGGGTACTACCGGAAATTCATCGAAGGGTTCGCAAGGATTGCAATACCGTTGACAAATTTGACCCGAAAGGAAACGAGGTATACGTGGGATGAGAAATGCGAAGAGAGTTTTGAATGTCTCAAAACAAAATTGACATCAGCTCCAATACTAGTATTACCCACACCAGGACAGGATTTCACGGTATACAGCGACGCATCGAAAGAGGGTCTAGGGTGTGTACTAATGCAAGGGGGAAAAGTTATAGCATATGCATCCCGTCAATTGAAGATACACAAGTTAAACTACCCGACACATGATTTGGAATTAGCCGCGGTGTTATTCGCACTCAAGATTTGGAGACATTACCTGTACGGTGTGAAGTGCGAAATATTCACCGAAAACAAGAGTTTGAAGTACCTATTCACTCAGAGAGAGCTTAATGTGAGACAATGGAGATGGTTGGAAATGATAAAACATTATGATCTGAACATTCAATATCACCCCGGAAAGGCAAACCAGGTAGCCGATGCACTGAGCAGGAAGACTCATGGCGCTCTAGCCAACACATTGGTAAGGGAAATGGAGAACCTGCAACTGGAAGTGGTAGAATCAACCACAGTCATGTTAGGGACGGTTACCGCGAAACCGGGGATACTGGAGGAGGTACTAGAAGCACAGATATTAGACCCTGAGAAACCCGTAACGGGAAAAGAGGGAAACAAAATTGATAAAATAGAAATAAGTAAAGGAAGTGATGGGCTAATCCGAATGAATGAACGTATATGGGTGCCAAACAGGCCAGAGCTAGGAAAGAAGATTATGAAGGAAGCACACAGTTCAACTTTCTCAGTTCACCCAGGAAGTACTAAGATGTATCGGGACCTAAAGACGCACTGGTGGTGGAATGGATTGAAAAACGAGATTGCCAACTTTGTGGCCAAATGCGAAAACTGCCAACGAGTTAAGGCCGAACACCAACGCCCGGGGGGCGAACTGCAACCCTTAGAAATTCCAAAGTGGAAATGGGATAGCATCGGCATGGACTTTGTGGTAGGACTACCCAAGAGCCCACGAAAGAACGACGCGATATGGGTGGTGGTGGACCGTCTTACGAAGGCGGCTCACTTTTTAGCAGTCAAGACAACGTACGGAGTGGACAGGCTAGCCAGAATATATGTGGATAACATAGTCAAATTACATGGAGTTCCAGTAAATATCGTGTCAGACATGGACCCGAGATTCACGTCTAGATTTTGGCAAAGTTTACAGAAATCGCTCGGTACTCAGTNCCAAGCTGGCACTTAGTTTACATGAAATGGTGCCACCAACTGATGAAACTAGGGTTACGACTTCTCCGCAACCTCTTATGGCAATGGAGTCCCCGGAGCGAGGAGAAAATGAACCAATCATGGAGGTTCTCATGGGCACTGAAGACCCGACTCACGTGTCTTGGCAATTGGAGCACGATCCCAAAGGACTCGTCCCTCACGAGGGTTGTATGACTTTGCCGAGACACTAGTTGACGTCGTTGGGGACGATGAGGAGGGTGAGATAAGTGGGGGCCAACCAATAGACCCGCCGGTAGCAGAAGCAGCGCCGGAGGCCTATTTGGGGGAAGAGTTGGCCCAAGAGGCTCGTCCGAATAGGGGGAAACGGCCGGTGGAAGGCCCAACGCTTTTGGAGTTGCCGCAATCCACGATAATGAGTGGGTTGAATGCTGAATTCCTTGACGCTATCCGAATAAGGGGTATCCTGAAACTCACTGTGAAGGAATGGCTCGAGATGGGGCGCTAGGCCGCTTTTATACTGATCAGAGACGGAGTGATCACTCGGATCCCGAAAGATGACAAAGTCTCCAATAGATTGGCCCTGATCTACTTTGATCGGAATATAGAGATGCCACCGCATGGTCGAGATGATCACATAATATTTACCCTTACTATTTGTCTCATGTTTGATATATTTATACTTATAACTCTTGTTTTTCTTTCAGATGGAGTGGACACTTGTGGAGTTGGGTACCGCGGCCACGGTTGGGGAGTATTGTATGTGAGTCATTCGGAGCTCAACTGTCTTGATATAAATGGAGAGCAAACAAAAAAGGCCGCGGAAAAAATGATTTAAAACCAGCGAGAGAAGCATGCTCAAGACATGGTGGCGCTCAGGGCAGAGCACAACAAGGCGATTGAGGCATTAACCCGAGCCCATCACAGCGACTTGACGGAGTGTGAAGCCTTTTTGTCAGAAGAAACATGTTTTCGAGCAATCCATAAGCAACCTGAAGGTGAATCTAAAATATGCCTAGGACAAGCTGGAAGAGACCCGCACTGAGACAGAAGCAAAGCTGAAAAAGGTCAAGGACGCCAATGCAGCTGAGAAGAAAGCTCTCGGGAAGGCTATGAAGGAGAACAAAGAAATGAAATCAAAGATCGATTCTCTCCAGTCAACTGTAGACGGTCTTAGCACTGGAGCTGCTAGGTTGCCATGTTAGTTGAACGATTACTTCTAGAAGTTATTTTGGTAATACACAGTACATTCTCCCACCTTTCGAAATCTGGCGGCACTAGTGAGTTAAAAAACGTTCCTCCTGTACTTTTTGAGGGGGAGTGTCAGACTCAACAGATTCTGGGCATATCACTATCACCGGAGGAGAATGAGAAGTTAGATCCCAGCCTCTCTGGGAAATTCGAGCCTGTACTCACAACGGGGAAGTTGGACTGCTCATGGGATCTATGCGGGGCCCTTCAATTCAATATGGAGGAAGACTTACATAGGCAGTGCTTCTCAGAGGAGATCTAGACGGAAAAGGGCCCACCACCGGACGCATTCCAAAGATTGTTTCCACTATTCTCGGAGTTGGCGTGTCCCCTCGCGGCAGATCATCTTAAACATGAAGAGGTGATGTCTCATTATGATCCTCCCATATATATTCCCGCCAGTGTGGTAGAAGCCCGGGAGTGCCATGAGACTGAAATGGCGGGTTTTGTCCCGAGAAAACTAACTAATGCTGAGTTTCTTGAGGATCTAAATCCTCCTCCCTTGACAATAAAGATAATAAGGAAGCGCCTCAAAAGACCTGGTGAAAGCTCAGGTTCCCAGAAAAAGAAGAAATAAACTTCTTAATATAGTTTCTTCACTTTTGTAATCTCTCTCCTTTTTGTATTCCTAGTGTATAATAATACTAAAATTTCATTTTTTTTCTTTTCAACATTCCTTTGAAATGATAATAGTGTCTCATATAATTACTTTTTTGATTGGAAGCAAATAATTTTCCAACATGATTTGGTAGGTAATTCATGCCTCTTGCCATTAGCAGGTCGGAATCTCGACTGACAGCAATAATGAATTCTTTATCTTCAGTTGTCTCGTGATAATTCAGAGTAGGGGTAAGAGTCCCCAGTGACAATGAAACCATAGTTCGTATAATTACTGCTTTGATCACCTTCCCGATTGAAAACCATAGATATGACTCGATGGCCATTCATAGGTCAACTCGGCCAAATTTACGTCCATGAAACGACCCTTCTATTCCAACTCTCGATGGGATCGCTTTCCAGCTCGGTTCGAATCGCCGACACTTCTTCCTTCAGCAATAGTCATGATGCTCGGGCCAAGATGACCCCAAAATGACCATGCCTCTTCAATACTTAAAATAGGCTGACCTGGATTCGGGCCAGCAGGAGGAGGAGGAGGAGGAGGAGGCGGTTGTTGCTCGTTTACTTGGGCTGGCTGATGATCCTCCCGCCTATAGCCTTGTTGATTTCTATGCTGATTATTCCTACCGCGACCAAGGTAGTTCTCCCTCCTCGCATCTCTACGGTTCTGCCAACCGCCGTTAAATTTTTCCCTTTGGCCACCCCTGGGATTATGGCCACGCTGTCCTCCGTATCCACGCCCTCTTGTGTCGGGTAGTGGCAAATCAATTTTGGGAAGCTTCTCTGCTTTCCCTGAGTGAACACTCAGACTAACATTTCCCGACCCTACTTCGGGAATTCTCTCGACCGTACTTATCAGCTCATCCAGTTGACCAATTTCCAACAATCTTTCAACTTCGGACAACAATTCCCGACAATCATTTGTCGCGTGTCCAAAACTGCGATGAAAACGGCAAAATATCTTAGACTCATGTGTCCCCTGTGTCGGTGCTTTCACCGGGGGCGGATACCTGAGAGATCCACCATTCTTTTCCTCAATAATAGCAAATTTCCTCATAGGTATACGCTGGAAAAGTCCTTATCTTAGGCTTTGGCAATGCAACATTCTTATATTTTATTCTATTTGATGCAATATTCTGTAATCCATAATCACGAACTTCAATCACCCCATGATCAAGCAAACCCTCATCTTCTCGGATATACTGTGTACACAGCAAGGCAAGTTCTTCCATGTTTTCTGGATGATCCCTGTTTAAAGAATTACACTAGGGATGACCGGCTAAAATAAGCTGCAGCACTCCGACTTTTTAGCTAACAGTAATCCAAGGAATCTTCCTGCACTCCGCCTCAAAACGAGTAACGAAACTCAACAACTTTTCAGAAGAATCATAACGCAACGCAGTCAAAGATGTAATAGAGTTCACCGATGCATTAAAAGGCGAAAACGCCGAATAGAATTGATCCTTGAAGTCCTGGTATGAAACAATAGAAAACTTCTGCAACTGATTGAACCATCGGAGAGCCGACTCCTTTAAAGAAGCAGCGAAAATAAAACACATGGCGGCATCGCTGAAATTCATCATACTAACATGAATCTCAAATTCGATGTGTGAGCGTTGGGTCAGTCGATCCCCGATATTGTGGAAGATCCTTCGGCATCTCGATGTATTCTGATCTCGTAGCGTTAATAATTGCCATGGAAAATGTGGATAGGGCGTTCGAAGTATTCCATGGACTTTGTAAAACCTCCATTGTAGGCATAATATTTCCTATGCCGTTATAGGGCTTGATTGACCTCTCTTGACCAGCATTGTCACCCTCATAGGCAGAGGTGATGAGTATCTCGGGTATGCCTACCACAATATACTCGCCTTCTTTCGTATCCGAGGCCAAGATTGGCCTCCAATTGATTCATTTGAGCATCATTCTGCTCAATCTTGTTGCTCATCTCTTGGAACTTTGATTCAATCAAGTTTCCAATTCTCTGCAACGTAAAGGTTTGCTCTCCCCCCAAAGTGACAGGTGGTGCTCAGGGGTTACGAGCAAGAGCTATATCTTCGAAAGTAATTTCATCCTCAGCAGGCTCAAGGACAACATTAGTTCTTCGAGACCTTCTTCGGGCCCCCACTTCTTCTAACTGAGCGATTAAAACATGCATTTGCTCTTCCAAATCCTCATCATTGCTATTTTTATATGCAGATCTAGCTCGTAGAGAGGGTGAAATGTGAGCATTATTTCGAACCACGACTCGGCTGGTTCTTCCAAACTCAAAACATCTTGATAGACACTGAGAAGGTGGAGGAAAAACCATAGTTGCCGTCCCGGACAAATACCTGCTCCAGGAAGGTTGAGCAGTAACTCCTTGATTTGGGGGCTCTTCCAGAAGTAATTATTGAGCCCCTTGTAGTACTGGGCTGGGGATTATTCCTAGTCACCTAGGGATTTGGCTCCACCTCAATCTCTTCATCGACTTCATTTTCATCATCAGCATTCCGGAACATCATGATAATAACAGAAATCGAAACTCAACAGAAAAGCTTTTAGTGGGACTAAGTCTCGTCCCTACGAACGCACCAAACTGATCTTGTCTAAAAACATTTTAGAGCGTTTGTTTTTTATCAATCAATTTCTTATATAATTTTTAATTCAATTATTGTGGGGGACACGTGTCACGACCCGTCGCATTGAATCGTGTCAGCCAGCCGTGGTCAAGGTCGATTATCCAACGCCTCGACCACACAGCTGTCCCATTCCCCATTTCTAAGAGTTTGGCTCAAGAGATTCGTCATGCTCCTACCATTGTTGGATCGATGCCATCCCTCGTCCGTGTGCATCCAGGCTTAATCATAAAATCAGCGTCAGGGTTCAGGCGGAATGCCCCTCCGTCCAGGGTCTTGGAATGGCGCCTTGGTGTTGGGCGGACGCGACTAGTATAGGTCAGTTGGCGACATTGTCCTTACGCGCATGACGTGGCGGGCAGCGGTTATCCCTGGTTGGGACCCTGTCCTCCCGTTCGCTTGCACGTACGACGACGAGTTCGCCTCTCTTCCGTGCCAACCGCGTTCACCTCTCTGGTGATGGCATGGACGAATGGGTGGTGATTCATAATGGAGTCATAATAGAAGTTGTAATGGAATATCACAAAAGTCATTGATAATACTGAACGGAACTAGGATAGTCCTACTAACACACACCCTTACACAAACACGCACATATACGCCTAGATAGATGTGGGGGAAAGGTGGTGTGATTACTCCCCGCACGATTGGCACCCGCTACCGAGACACTCCCAGGGTGGACGGAATCCCTTCAACGAACTTCACCAGGATCGGCCTCCGGAATCTCGCATCCTATAAAAGACAAATTTTTCATGAGATAATTTCTTAGTAAGATAGCTGTAATGATTTAAGGACAAGATCTAGCAGTTCTTAATTTGCCCTTTTATGTCATTCCTTAGTTTTCCTCGACTCTCCCTCTTACGGTCGTATTCCTCCCATTCTATGCATTTCCCCTTTAGGTCGTTACTTCATATCTTTGTCATACTAGGTGACCATTGGTGGCAACCTCTACTAGGTGAGGTTTTCTCATCTGCGAGCATGTCGCGTTGCCATTGGGGATTATCCTGGGCCGCGGAGCCCAATCCCGCTCCCTTAGGTCGGAGCTCAAAATGCACGTGTATTATTATCTTATTCTTTCGATCCAATTGTCCACCACCGCTGGTCATCGGGAGGCTCCGTACGGGATGGCGTTTACCATGGCCAGCAACAAAATGCTCATTGGTTTTCCCCTGACCGAACCTCCCTGTTGCCAACATCGTGGTAAGGTCGATGGGTGACGAAGGGTGCCTCGTCAAGTGCTTCGCCGTCGTGGAGTGCCATGACTTCTTAAGCTATCTTACCCCTAGCTTTCTTTTGGTTTCACTCTCTCTTACTCTCCCCTTTAATATTTGCTACGTTTATACTTATAGATTTATTTGCTAAGTTATGTTAGTGGTCGAAATCCATCGGTCCTTGTTCTTTGGTGGCGGTTCTGTTGTGATGCAGCTTTATTCATGCTATAGCCTGGGACGGCGTTCTGTCCCTGATCGTATTAGGGCTGCTCTGGTCTGCCGCTAGGGCGTTGTCTTCTAGTCCTTGTCCGACGCTTGTCTGTGCGTGCAGGCTGTCGATCAGGTGGCATAAGGCGGTCTTTGCTTATGGGACGGAGCAATCCTGTCGGGGCGGCTCGTGTCTGCCGCTCAGGCATTGTCTCCTCGTTCTTGTTTGACACTTGCCTGTGCGTGCAGGTTGTCGATCAGGTGGCGTTAGGCGTCCCTTGCTCACGGGTTTGACCGTCCCCGTCCGATAGTTAGTCCTTCCACCCGACTGTCCTTCCTGCGGTCCGTTGGTTTGACGGCGCAAGGCTACTACGGGTAGTTGACTTAGCGTCATTGTGAGCATTTATACTAGGTTCGTTATGATGATCGGTGGTTCTGTGGTACGGGGTTGACAGACACGAGCGATGTGCGAGGTTGGGCCCACAATGTGTGGGCATACGTCCTCGGGAGAGTAGTGTTCTACCTTGGTTTCCACTATAGCAATCAGCGAATACTATTACAAATGAGGGATATCAATGATCCGAATAAAAATAGTTTGAGAAACGATTGATTTTAATCCGTCGCGCCCGACCAGCCAAAAAGTCGCAACTTGAGGGACGAAAAGTTGCAAGTCCCCTAGCCAAGCAAAAAGTCGCGAGACAGGCAAGAAATCGCGGGTCTGCCTTCGTGATATAAGATACGAAACTCCGTAACCAAGAAAACTGCGCAGAAAGTCGTGAATAAGTACTGAGTCGTGAGATTTGGAGCGAAAAGTCGCGGGTGAGAGGCTGAACTACAAAATCTCGCGACTACTTGGGCAAGTTCGAACGAGAGTCTTGCCTTGGGAAGCCTAAAAAGAGTCTGAGAGCTTTACAATGCCCTGGGGGCTTGTATTTATAGAAGAATCCAACCCAATAAGTCAATTTCTAGCCCAGAAGCCCAATTTCAATCAATTTAACCCAATTAAAACAAAAGAAGTACCGTAACATCTCGGGACTTCAAAAATGCATCCCGGTCGAAAGCTAGTCAGAAATAATGATGAGAGAATACTAGAAAATACCGCTGACTAACCCTTCATCTCCAAATATTGAATAGATAGTTTGAAATATCGACAAAACTTACAGGCGCGCTCTTCGGATGTCAAATTATGAAAATACCCCCGACCCCATTCGGGTCCAAAATGATCTAAAACTGCTAGAAAACTCATATGTGGACCCGGAAGGTTCCAAATTACGAGAATAGCCCTTGAAATAGCATTATTATGTAAATACTCGAGAAATCCGGAAATATCGCTTAGCCACGTCGGGCGAGCTCCCTTGGTATAATTATACCGAAATTACCCTCAGGTAACATCAGGAGGAGTAGCACAACCAGTGTTATACAATGTATTATGGTCTAGTATATGTGTTTACTTAAATACTTCTAATTTCATTTTCTTATTTAGATAATAGGCAACTGAGCTCGAGGTACTATCTCATATCCTAGAATGTGATCTCCGTTTCGCAGTGGCTCAAATGACGACTGATTCAAAGCACTTATATGGGTACTTATACGATGGGCTACCCAGGAGTACGATATGTGCTTCAGATTTTGCCCACCTATAGTTCCAATGTGCACCCTATATATGGGTTTCTGATCCATTCGGTTCAGATGCCGCCTCCCTCCCTTGCACCGGAAAAAATGTCCATGAGGTGGCTCTTCTACTAGTCGATTCTGCAGACGCCGCCACCTTATGTTAGTTTCTAACCTACCCATGGAGCCAGCTCATCACACCAAACACATCAGCATAAAGATATACCCCCGATCGTCCCGAGACATATCTAGTATGCTATGGAGTCGGAAGGCGAAGATGAAGAGCATGTGACTAGGCTCTGATACGAGTCATCGGAGCAGGAGGAGCCCGAACAACTGGGAAAGTATACTCGTACCAGATGAGCATATGCACTGTTGGACATCTTTGGCCCCATGACCTTGGCGTGATTTCCTGATGTTGTTAAAGACTTAATTTGTGTTTTTATGTTGGTAAACATCTTATCGTTTCGGGATTCTTGGTACTTTTGCTTGTAATTTAAGAATGATTTTCTAAATTAATTTGTAAATAAACGAATTAAAACCAATTGAACAAAACTGATAGGGAATTGATACTTTCATTTTGTTTGAAAATACATCACATCCTATAATAAATCAATTAAATCAGCATGTCATTATAAGGGTAAATTGTGTTTCATATCTCTCCCATCAAATTAAAGTGTAATAAATTATTGACTTTAATTTCCTTAAAAATTAATTTTCTATCAAATACCACACTCGATTGCAAAACTATATATAGAAAACATTTTGGGCCTCAAATACAAAACTGGGGAATTTAAGGGTGAGATTTGTATGTCTTTTCGGACTTTGAGGGTCCTTTATTCAAACTATCGGATAATTGATGTAAAATTTGCATCATTTCAAAAAGTTAAGTGGGGTCAAAATTTTGGCTTTTTTGGTCAAATAATGCTTAAAAAAAAGGGGATATTTTTTTAGTGTCGTACGCTATTACGATACGCGGCCACGTATCGTAATATCGGACGCGTTTGGAACGAATCGCGGCCGCGTGTACCAAACGANTTTTTGTAAGTAATTTACATACTAATTTGTTTGTATATTTAGGTGAATGAAGTGGGCGACATAGTTGAGCACAGTATGCAGGATAACGTGGAAGCATCACAAAGATTACGGGATCTGGGAGCGTTCACATATTCACAGGTGTACGGGCACTGGCCGTCACCGCACTACACATCTCCCGGTAGCGGATTTTCTCCTCCACCTCATAACGATCCGGGACAGACTTCGAACCCAACGCAGTCGTTCCCAACAGCTCCACAGTACCCTTCTACCGGGCAGAGTTCTTGGATGCCTCCGTATACGACACCGCAGTATGATCCCCGACCCGGTCCAAGTGAGCCACCACCACTGCGTCGAGGTCGTCGTCCACGCAGGACAAACAGAGAACCTCCTAGTCAGCCAAAACCATATGATGATAATATAGACTTTGATTTCATTGATTAAACATTTTTCACATTTCATTATAACAATTTAACTTGATTAAATTGTAACATTTCATTATAACATTTCATTAACATTTTCACAAGTATAAATAAATGTTTACAAGTAAAAATTTTTACAAGTTACAAAATCCGCTTATGAATTTTTACAAGTTACAAAATTTTTACAAAATTTTTACAAGTTACAAGTTATAAAATTGTAATTTTATTTATCACCTTTACAAGTAAAAATTTTTCACACGTATAAATAAATGTTTAATTATCGAGATCCATGTCAGTTTGTATTCTTGTTGTTCGTCTTCGTCCAGCTCTTCTCTTTTTTGAACGGGAATGGTCATGCCATAAAATCCATCCAGGATTAGTCCACGCGTACTCAGGCCGTAAAGAGTTTATGACCGCATTCTCATACGTAGCTCTAAGAACATCAAGGGTCGAGTTGCGTATGAACATATTATCAGGTTCACAAGGAATTCTTTTTGCAGCTCTAATCGCGTGTGAGCAAGGAACCCTGTAAGTGTGCCATTTCGAACATGTGCATGTCTGTCTTTGCAGGTCAACAGTGTGTATGTATGAGGCACTGCTTCTTCCGCTTTCCATCTCAATTTCGGCTACGAGCCGATCACTGTCCCACATTTTTATGGTGTGGTGGTAGCTTTTCTCTTTGCCCGACGGTAGAAGTTTTGTGCTGCAGTCGTGAGCACATCCGCGTTCCTCACCATGCCAGCAATTTCACGTCTCCGCTGGATAAATGTTTGGTTCGCTTGATAGAAGGTGGTCATCACAATCTTACAAATAGGTAGCCGACGAGCAGCCTTCAAAGCTCCATTAATCGCTTCTACCTGATTAGTAGTTAGCGTTCAATACCGCTTCCCCAAGTCGTGGGTCAACGTTCACTTCATTTAATCCTTCGCTTCTAACCATTCCCATGCATCATGGTTTATATTCCGTATCTCCATCATGTCGTGTTGCCGTTTATACTCCTAAGACCGCGCTCCTGCTCTGTACGCAATTGTTTTTAACTCGGTGCTCTTGAATGCACTATATAAGTTGGAGCAAAAATGTCGAAGACACCATCGATGGTGTAAGTGTCCATTTTGGAAAGCTTCCAACTCATTCACTGCTTCCAAAATACACGCAGCTCTATCGGAGATGACACATGTTTCGCGATCTCCAAGAAGACACCATCGATGGTGTAAGTGTCCATTTTGGAAAGCTTCCAACTCATTCACTGCTTCCAAAATACCCGCAGCTCTATCGGAGATGACACATGTTTCGCGATCTCCAATTACATAACGATCGAGATGTTCCAAAAACTATTTCCAAGCTCTGCAACTTTCAGAATCTACCAAAGCGAATGCAACAGGGATTACATGACCTCCACCATCGCGTCCAACAGCCACAAGCAATTTATGGTTATACCTGCCAGGATAAATAACATTCCTTTAATTATTCCAACGAATACCTATGACCATATCACTTAAATGACCAAGTTACGCATACCTGGAGTACAAGTGGGTTCCAGCAACAGAAAGAACCGGATCACAGAACTGATAAGCGTTTATGCTGGCTCTAAAAGACCAAAACACATAGTGAATCCTGTAGTTTGGAGAGCCAAGCGTTGTCTCGTATAGGTTCCATCGGATAATAGTACCATCATTCATATCAATCAACTCATGAAACAACGACGGTAATTTCTTCATCGAAGATTCCCATGAGCCGTGAACCATTTCGAAGCCACGCTGCAAAGCGTACCAAGCCTGCTCGTACTTTATTGACAACCTATAATTCACGCTAATATGTGTCCGCACCGTTTGCACTTTAATGTCTATGAGACAGTATAAAAAAATCTTAGAAATGTTAAGTAAAACAATTAAAACCGATAAACCATCGTATCGTTATCATTCCTAATGAATTGCTTCATCTCATAAGCAATAAAATTCCGAGACAGGTTCCTATGACCTTCCTCCAGTAGAACGTTGTCACATGTATGCCCGTAGTCGTAAACAGAAATTTGCCAAACACGGTCACGAGCAGCACAAATGGCTCATAGATGAAACGGGCATGTGTCACCCACACATTTGATCACCCACTTCTGTGAAGTGCTTTCGATTACTCTATATTGCCACCGTCTGCGGATATGAAAATGTGCAATGCAGTACTGCAAGTGGAACTTATCTTTGAACTTCATCCTGACAGCCAGATGAGGTTCGTCAACGTCGTACTTAGTGTAACGACGTTTAGATGTGTGTATATCATTTCCGCCCACGTCAAATGCCGTTGCTAAATGAATGAACCTCATGTCGATTTCCTCAGATGAGCATTGTAGTCGGCGAACTAAACCACTATCAGTATGCACATTTCTAGCTGGCTGTACATCATCATCGGGTTCAAGATTCTCTGTTTCAACTTCTTCTTCAACCACGATTTCCGGTTCTGGATCATCTTCTGAAATATCATCGTTCTCCTCCAGCGGCACTATATCAAACATACATTCATAATAAATATTACAAAATGCTTCTAACAATTAGGAAGTACTCTACCTTGCGAGGTTGANTCCTAGGTTCATATATGTAAGTGTATACTTCATATCTGAATCAAGAACTCTTGAATCTGAATGGTCGAACTAACAAATGAACATGGGAACGAAACTTAGCATTTCTAACCCTACTTTTAATTATTGCCTCTATGTTTATTGTGATTACGTGATTAGTTGTGTGTGAATTATTGTGTAAGAACATTTCTGGTTTGCTAATTAGTAATAATATCGTAGGGTATATGATCTACTCTTATATCCAATCATATCATTAAACATTGAATTCATCAATCGCTAATATGTGGCCCCTGCATTCTTTAAACCAAATGGCATAACTTTGTAACAAAAAATGCATTTATTTGTCATAAAAGATGTAAACAACTTGTCCTCATAATGCATAAAAATTTGGTTATAACCCTTAAATGCGTCTAACATACTAAGAAATTCAAAACCACAGGCCGCATCCACCATAATGTGAATGGCCAGTAGTGGATACGGATCCTTTGAACATGTTTTATTCAAATCGGTAAAATCAATGCACACTCTCCAGCCATTATTCGATTTTGGGACCACATCTGGATTCACGACCCAATCAGCGTATCTCACAGGCTCTATGAATCCCGCCTGCCACAAACTCTCGACTTCCTCGTCAATAGCCTTTTCTTTGTCTAGGCAGATTTAGCTCGTGCCGACGGTGAGAAATGGGCATTATTTCGGACATCAACTCGGCCGGTTCTTCCAAATTCAAAACATCTTGACAAACATTGAGGGGGGTGGAGGAAAAACCATAGTTGCCTTCTCGGACAAATACCCACTCCGGGAAGGTTGAGCAGTAACTTCTTGAGCAATGGGCTCTTCCGGGAGTAACGATCGAACCCCCTTTATTGTTGTGTTTTCATCATTACCAGCCACCTGAGGGTTCGGCTCAACATCGATCTCTTCATCAACATCATTATCATCATCAGAATTCCGTAACACCATGGTAATAATTGAAGTCCAAACTCAGTAGAATAGCTCTCAGTGGGACTAAGTTTCGAGCCCCCACGGACGGCGCTAAACTGATTTCGTCTTAAAATATTTTTGGTGTTTTAATGATGAAACAGAGATTTTTTTTTGTTAAGACACAAGGAATTACGAGGTTGGACCCACAATCCGTGGGCTTACGTACTCAGGAGAGCGAAACTCTACCTGAGTGTTTCACTATATAAAAGTTCACAAAATACAACTTATGAAGTCTATCTGCTCAAAACAAATGGTGTATGCTCAATCCAGGACGAAAAATGAGCTCGATAGTGAAAACCGGGACAAAAGTGCAGAAATTACTGTTCATTAGAAAATTTATCGCGGATTTGTGCCTTAGTCACTTTTATGATCATTTTGTATCCGGAGCACTATTCACCTCCAAATTAGTAGCGGATTTCACTTCCAATGTGCAAATTCATCGCAAATTTGTGTCTTAGGCAAATTTCTGACTGATTATTTTTATGTGGCACAATTCATATACGAAATTCATCGCGCAATTTCCAAATATACAAATTAGTCGCAGATATGGAGCTCAAGTACAATTACCCGCGGATTTTCAGATCATAAAATGTTCCTCCACGATTTTTCAACTCCGGTACTGTTCACATTAGCAATTTATCGCGGATTTCACCCTCAGTAACAATTCACCGTGGATTTGGAGCTTTTAAGCAAATTTGTCGCGCATTCTGAGACTTGAAAGATTTCAAGATTTCAGATTCCGAGTTTTCCTTCGATTTTGATTCCAACCACGGTCCAAATGACATGGGACATATATTTATAGAGGGTTCAAGCCCACCAACTCATCTATAGGTTCAAAGCCTAGTCTTATCCAATTTGGCCCAACTTCTACAAAAACACCCGATCTCACTCGGATACCAATCGTAATGTCTCCGTTCATCCTAGGCGCTCCTCGATCGACCTGTGACCTGCGAACAGAGGCAAAAGCACACTCGAGATAAGTCAATCTTCACGAAATTCATAAGATATAAAAGACTGTCGATGAACATGCATCGTAACATCTTCCGGGCACCAAATTACGAAAATACCCCTCGCGCCGTTTCCACCCAGAGTTATCCAAAAATATCCGTGAGCCCGCCAGAAACCTTCCGCATGACCCCGGGATATCCAAAAATGGCACAGACACCTCAAAAGTACGGAAAATACCTTAGCAGTTATACCGATTGGGATCGAAGGTGTCAAAATTACGAAAATACCTCGACGTCATTTCAACTTGAAATCACCTCAGAATACCGAAAATACCATAAAGGGCGTGTCGATTGTGCCGGGTGTTAAAATTACGAAAATACCCCCGACATCATTTCAACCTGAAATCACCTCAGAATATCGAAAATACCATTAAGGGCGTGTCGATCGCGCCTGGGGTGTCAAAATTACGAAAATACCCCATTGTCCCTTTGAACCAAAATATCCTGAATTCCTTGGGGAATGTGCCAAAAGGTTCCCGGGGTATGCAAATTACGAAATACCCCGGGAAATATAAGTATAGTAAGGAGATTGTTGAGACGATCGATTATAAGATAAGAAACGGGATCGGATACCACTTAAAATTGTGTTTGATTCTATTGCTTTCAGAATCCAAAACTAATAGGATTAAAACAATTACAACATTTTATCCATTTCATCATTTGTGCGCTAGAACTAATAGAATTNATACCCCTCGCGCCGTTTCCACCCAGAGTTATCCAAAAATATCCGTGAGCCCGCCAGAAACCTTCCGCATGACCCCCGGATATCCAAAAATGGCACAGACACCTCAAAAGTACGGAAAATACCTTAGCAGTTATACCGATTGGGATCGAGGGTGTCAAAATTACGAAAATACCCCGACGTCATTTCAACTTGAAATCACCTCAGAATACTGAAAATACCATAAATGGCTTGTCGATTGTGCCGGGTGTTAAAATTACGAAAATACCCCCAACGTCATTTCAACCTGAAATCACATCGGAATATTGAAAATACCATAAAGGGCGTGTCGATCGCGCCTGGGGTGTCAAAATTACGAAAATACCCCATTGTCCCTTTGAACCAAAATATCCTGAATTCCTTGGAGAATGTGCCAAAAGGTTCCCGGGGTATGCAAATTACGAAATACCCCGGGAAATATAAGTATAGTAAGGGGATTGTTGAGACGATCGATTATAAGATAAGAATCGGGATCGGATACCACTTAAAATTGTGTTTGATTCTATTGCTTTCAGAATCCAAAACTAATAGGATTAAAACAATTACAACATTTTATCCATTTCATCATTTGTGCGCTAGAACTAATAGAATTAAAAAAAGTTATTACTTTTTATCAATTTCATCATTTGTGAGCTATATGACACTACCTTCGTGGTTTCATATGTTTATTATGGTGATGCTGTATGATTTGTGATGTTTACTCTACAACATTACATTTCATATTTTATGCCCTAAAGGACACTGCCTTTGTCATTTCATATGTTGATTATGGTGTTGTTGTACGATTTGATATGTTTACTTTAGGTGGATGTTTGGAATTCTCCACAAGTTTGACAACTCGACTAAAAAGGATGATGTTGCAAGTATTCCAATCATATTGGCAAGCGTATGTTAGTTTATAATAATCCAAAATTAAACTAGTGTTTCATTGTTATTTTTTTGACAAGTTCAAACTCAAAAGGGTGGAAGTAGTATGCATTTACGTGTTATACTTTATTATTCTGTCTTTATAGAAAGAACCTATGTCGTTTGACATCTCCTTATATCTTTTGTGTGTGAGTCATTTTGTATTCGGTTAATTTGTTTTGCACGCATTGTTACTAAGAATTACCATACATGGATTATTTTGATGATTGGCTATTGGTTTTTTACAAAATATGTTGAGAAGTTCGCTGCAATGATCAACATAGTCAAAAAACGTTGATTTGGTTTATTTGTTTTTATACGTTACTTTGGAAAATTTCGATTGTTCATATTGACTGTATTTATTGTCCTAAAACTTCATTTTGTGACTTTTAACAGTGTTGAACTCAATAGATTGTAACCGGAAGAATGACATCGAATCGATCCTAATCTTGTCTAAAAATATTTTAGAATATTTGTTTTAGATGAGTCGATTTCTTTTATAATATTGAGTTTAATTATTGTGGGGATACGGATGATATACGAAGTTGGGCCCATAATTTGTGAGCTTACGTCATCGGGAGAGCGAATGTCTACCTTGGTTTTCACTATAATAATAAAAGTATACAATTACAATTGAGGGATATCCACAATCTGAATGAAAACGGCTCAAAAAACGATCAAATCCACTCTGTCGCATTCAAGCTGCCAAAAAATTGCGAGTCAGAACACAAACTCTCGACTGCGCAAAGAGTCGCGACTGCCAGGAACAAAAACTACCTACTATGCACGAAATCTCGTTAGTGTGCCTTAACAAAATAAGATACGAAGCTCCGAGACCAATGGAACAGTGCAGAAAGTCGCGATTGAACACAAGCTCGTGAGTGCAGGGGTGAGTTCGATTGAAAACTTCGCCTTGGGTAGCCTATCAGGAGTCTGAACACTTTTCCAGTGCCTTGGGGCATATATGTCTAGAAAAACTCAGCTCAATAAATAAAATTCAGGCTTTGAAGTCCAATTTCAATTAAATTAGCCCAAATTATTCAGAAAATAACCAATTCAAATGGAATAAGTGCCACAGTGTCCCGGAATTTCAGAAATGCATCTTGGTCGAACGTTAGGCAGAAATAACAATTGGAAAATACCAGAAATTACCATTGACCAGTTGCCTATATCTAAATATTGAGTAGATGGCCAGAAATATCGCCAAAACATACCAGCGCGCTCTCCGGGTACAAAATTATGAAAATACCCTTATACCCGTTTGGGACCAAAATTGTCCAAAACTGCTCAAAACATCATTAGAAACCTCACACGTTGGTCCGGGAAGTCCGAATTACGATAATACCCCCAAAACAACATTATTCCGTAAATAGACGAGAAAACCTAAAATACCATTTAACCACATCAGACGAGTCCCCGGGGTGTTATAATACCATAAATACCCCCGAGTAATATCAATAGTCCCCTGGTTTTCAGATTCACATTCAGATTCTGAGTCATAAATCACAACATATTAGCTCATCCCGAAATTCGACGTTCGTTCGAAAATTTTCTCAAGAAAACCATGAGTAGGGCTGCAATCTCCTCGCCGATGCGGTCGTTTTGACACTAAGAATGTCAGATTTTGAGATGGGCCAAAAATCTCGTGATTTCCCGACCCTCGGTCCGCTCTTATAAATAACCCTATCTTTCTCGCATAACAACGTCATTTCCCGCAAACTCAGCACTATCGCGACTTTTTGTAGCACAATCTTGCGACTATCTCGCCTTAATAGTGACACTAGCGACTTTGTGACGAAAACTCGCGACTGTTATACCTGAACAATATCTTTCACCACTTTGTGCACACAATCTCACGACTTCATCCAACGAACAGTAACACTCGCAACTTTTGATACGAAAACTCGCAAGACACTTAATAAGATTTGGAAAAAATAATTTTGAACTACTTAACCAATGTCTTCCGGTTCCATCCGATCTTCGAACCTCGACACCTCGTCGTCTCATTCCTCGGACTCCTCATCTGATTCAAGGAGTTCAAATTCGAGTATGTCGCCTTTTCCGCCTAGTACTTCGAATTTATATCCATACTTTTTTGAACGAATCGCCCATCTCGAGAATACTCTCGGCCCTCAGAGTCCCACGGTTAAAGCTCTGAAGCCTTTTGACCAACGTTATAGTATGCATGCTCAGAATGGAAATCTGTTGTGGAGGAGTACTACCTCCCTTCCGACTGAGTTCTATATCAACTTGGACCCGCCGACCGGATTTTGTGTCCACAGTCGGTAATCACACTATTTGCCTTGAATACTTAGAGTTTGGAATCCGCTTTCCACTTTATACTTTCATCATTAAACTCCTAACTCATATAAAAATCCACATTTTCGAACTAAATCGAAACTCAATCTCCTTAGTAACTGCCTTCATCATTTTCATGGAAACAAGTCGTGTTCCACTGACCACTGACCGTTTCTTTCAAATCTTCTAGCTGCACCAGTACAGCTACCCACTACGGTGCTCAGAGCTGCATATTCTTCCGCCTAAGGCACCAAAAAATCCCTTTTCTATTCTCCACTTTTCAATCGAATCATGACTAGAAGAAACATTTCATTTTTTTAACATGTGTGGGCACTACTAGGATGTCCACACTCAGTCTTCCTTAGTAGTTCCCAGTCGAAGGGGAGCCCTTTTTTCCAAAATCTTATTACTCAATTCCACGAGGGGTCCTTCCTAGACCCTTAAAAAGGTGCTTCTAGCGTGTGCTAGATCAGACGATGTAGACTGGACCGCGAAGACTTTGTTTTACGCTCTGATCATTGTCGCGTTCCGCCTCCTCCAGGCCCCTCCCCATTTTAGTAGGGAATTATTAGGTACCTTCCTTGTATATTCTCACCTGAACCATCTCGATAGATTTTTCTTCGATAGGAAAACACCCCTTTATATCAATATAGACTTGCCTTGTGATCCTCGTTCTGTATCGCTTACATAACTTGTTTGTTTTGCAGATAAAATAATGGCCCCAGCTGAAGATCCGTCTCGACTAGGCAAAAGATTGAGGTCGCTTCGCGCGTTGGTCTAGGAAAATGACAACCTTATATTTTGAAATGGCGACGGGTGCCCGGAACTGAACTGCGACAGCTGAACTGGCACTTAGCCTACAAGAAACGGCGCCACTAAACGATGAAGTCAGGCATGTGACTCCCCCGCACCCTCCTTTGACAGTGGAATATCCAAAACAAGGAGAAAATGTGCGAGTGCCGGAGGTCCCTGAGAATGTTGAAAACTGAGCTCCTGTGACTCGGCAATTTGAGTTTAACCCCGAAGACCCCGCTCCCGAAGGAGGAATGTACGATTTTATTGAGGAGAAAATTGACGTCTGCGGGGATGACGAGGAGGGTGAGATAAGTTGGGGTCAGCCAATAGACCCGCTGGTGGAGGAAGTGGCACAGGAGACCTGTCCGGTGGAGGAAGTGGCACAAGAAACCCGTCCGGACAAAGGAAAACGGCCAATGGAAGGTCCATCTCTTACGGAGCTACCATAGCCCACAAGAAAAAGTGGGTTGGATGTTGATTTCCTCGGCGCCTTACGGATAAGAGATATCCCAAAACTCATCGTGAAGTATTGGCTCGAGATGTGGCGTTAGGCTGGCTTTATCATGATAAAAGACGGAGTAATTGTTCGGATCCCGCGATCCGATAAGGTTAACAAAAAGCCAGGCCTGGATTACTTTCACCGGCACTTGGGGCTGCCGCCACGTGGTCGGGATGACCACACAACATTCACTGACTTCAGCAGGTTGATGAGTCAGGTTTCGACGATATGTCACGTGGGGGGAGAGGTTTGTAACCACTCTTGATTATAAAATTATTCGTGCGTAGTACATATATACACATGTATATATCTAACTCTTGTTTTTCTTTCAGATGGAACAAACATGTGTGGAGCTGGGTGATGCAGCTGCAGTTGGGGAATACTGCATGTTAAGGCACTATGAGCTCAACTATCCAGATATCATCGGGGAGCAGACAAAAATAGTCACAGAGAAGCTAATGCAAAACCAGCGGGAGAAGCATGCACAAGACATGGCGACGTTCAGGGCTGAGCATAATAAAGCGATCGAGCCTTTGACCCGGGCTCATCGTAGGGACTTGACGGAAACTGAAGCCCTGTTCCTTGGACAAAAGCATGCTCTCAAACAGTCCCTGAGTACTTTGAAGGTGAATCTCAAATATGCCAAGGACAAGCTAGAAGAAAACCGGCTTGAGAATGAGGCGAAACTGAAGAAAGCCAAGGACGCCAATGCCACAAATATAAAAGGTCTCGAGAAGGCTATAGAGGAGATCACCGATATGAAGTTAAAAATTGGTTCCCTCTAGGCGACTATCGACGGTCTTAGGGCTCGGGCATCTAGGTTGCCGCGCCAACTGAATGATTGCTTCCGAAAGTTGATTTGGGAGTGTACAGTGCATTCCCTAACCTTCCGAAATTTGGCGGTACTAGTGAGTGCAAAAATGCACCTTCGGTACTTCTTCAAGGGGAGTGTCAAAGCTCAAATAATTCTGGGCATAGCTTTATCACCAGATGAGAAAGAGAGGTTAGATCCTAGCCTTTCCGGGAAATTCGAACTTGACCTTGCGGCGGAAAAACTGGACTGCTTACAGGATCCGTTCGGAGCCCTCCAATTTAATTTAGTGGAGGACTTGCACAGGTAGTGTTTCTCGGAGGAAATCGAGACTGAAGAGGGCCCACTGCCGGACGCATATTCAAGATTGGCTCCACTATTCCGGAACCCGTGGATCCCCTCGTGGCGGATCTTCTCAAACATTAGGAGGTGATAACTGAACACGATCCTCCCATATATTTTCTTGCAAGTATGAGAGAAGCCCGGGAGCGCCATCAAGCTGAGATTGAGAATTTTGTTCTGAATAGGCCGACTGCTGCGGAGATTTTAGTAGATATCCTTAATCTTCCTCCTCGGACGATTGTCATAAGGAAGCGCCCAAGCGGTCCCGGTGAAAGCTCAGGTTCCCGGAAAAAGATGAAATAAGCCTCCTCTTGCAATATCCTTGCTTTTATAGTCTCCTCTTTTGTGCATTACCCATTGTAGAAATAATATTGAAATTTTATTTCTTTTCTTTTTCAATTTCTTTGATTTCTTTAAGAAAAATATAACTCCAAACAATCCGTACTTTCTTCTTGAATAGCTTACCTCCGAAATAATAATAACATTCCCTCTAATTACTCTGTTGATTGGAAATAAATAATCTTTCAGCATGATTTGATGGGTGACTTCATATATTTTGCAACTAGCAAGTCAGAATCCTGATCGGTAAATTCCTTATCCTTAGACATTTCATGATAACTCCAAGTATGAGTAAGAGTCTCCAATAATAATAAAACTCAGTTGAATCTATACCATCGGGTGAAGCTCTGACTATTCTGACCGTTTATTCGAACGAAATCCATAAACACAATCACAAATAACGTGGATTGATGCCGAAGGATTATCCCTTGGCCATTTTAATCACAATCGAAAATACCCGATATTTAAAAGACTTTATCCCTCAATAATGTTATCCCTCCGTAGTGTTCGAGGATTTATAAGTTACCTTGAGGAATGATAACTAAACCAATCAAGTAATAATGTGGTTTCATAATTTCTCAGACAATGAACCCCGATTTTTTCTCTAGTCATAAACAACACGATTTCTTCCGTCGGTGCCATAAATCCATGCCTTGAGGCAACTCTTAGAAGTGATCTTTCTTGGTCTTTCGAAGTCCAGCTATAAGTGATCTTTCTTGATCGAGAATACTGAGAAAGCTTTGGTCATAAAAACATTTTCTGATCACTTTTGACATAAACAATAATATCTTCAACCAGACGCAAATGGCATTTGGTATCACTTCCCCATTCATCGCACACTTGGGCTTTGACAAGCACCCGTTAACCTCGGGCCTCACCAAGCACCCCAATTCAACCATACATTCTTGAAAAAACGCCTATTAATCTCGTTCTTATAGAACCTTAAAGGGCACCCGCAATTCACCTACACATTTTCTCTGAGCATAAACATGCACTCGAGATTATCCCACTCTTCACGAAGCACCCATTATTTACTTGCACGTTTTCTCCGTGTATAAACTTACACTGAGATTATTTAATTCTCATAGGGTTTCATGAACCACTCGTCAATCACTTGCACGTTTTCTCCGGGTATAAACTTGCACCTTAGATTATCTCACTGTTCACGAAGCACCCATCATTCACTTGCACGTTTTCTCCGGATATAAACTTTTCACCCGGGATCATCACACTTTCCCTCCAGTATAAACTTGCACCCGGGATCATCTCACTTTCCCTCCGGTATAAACTTGCACCTGGGATCATCACACATTCCCTCCGGTATAAACTTGCACCCGGGATCATCACATTTTCCCTCTGGTATAAACTTGCTCCCGGGATCATCACACATTCCCTCCGGTATAAACTTGTACCCGAGATCATCACACTTTACCTCTGGTATAAGCTTGCACACCGGATCATCACACTTTGGATCTTTTCCGGAAACTATCGAAAGCGTTGGGAGCTCTCACTGTCTAAGTAAAAATAGCGTAAGGTTCCAGGTGCAATCCGTAGACTCACGTAAATTTTTCATTCTCACCCAAACTGATCGAGCTCCTCGCATCAAACGATTTCACTCGTTTGACTATCGAAGGTGGCGGTTGTCACTTGTTCTTCACACGTACTAGCACTTTCTCAGTGAGGAAATGGACAGGCCTCCGACGAGGGTGCGACCCTCGTCGGCATGTCATGGAGGAGTCGGGTAAAAAAGGCACCCCGTTTGCCACGGAAAAATGCTCGGTACAAAGCCGTCTATCACACAATCAATCGGGCCTCTTGACATATTCCAATAGTATATATGTGGAGACAATTCTGTCGCGGACCGAAAGACTCATCATGTTCAAAGTATTTTGACCCAGTATCTAATTTGACGAGTTTGAAAATGCTCGACTACACAACAGACGGTGCATTGCATTTCTAATATAACCTATTTGTTATGGTCCCTTTTTAGGGGGTGCCAACAGTCGTCCGGTTCGTTCAATCAACGAACTCGGTTCTAATTTATAAAAAATATGGAGAGCGATAAAAAACTGAAATCAAAGTAAATGCACGACAATTTATAGTGGAAACCCCGTGAACTGGGGTGAAAACCACTCGACTAAGGGCTGATTATGCCCTTAGCCTGTTCACTAAAGAAATGAATCAAAGTTTATACAAACAGGTTAATGAAAAATGACGAGGCAAAGAAAGCAGGAAGAATTCGGCAGCGTAACAGCCTGTTCTTCTGCATCCAAAGGGTCCTGTCTTTTCCTTCGTCTTGCCCTGTATTTATAGAGTTGCCGGCGAGTGTAATCCACGTCCTGTAACCGCCTCTGACAAGTTTGTTAGAGGTTGTTATCACGGGATGTAAAACGAGGCTGGGACCGATGCGTGGTCTGCGTGATCGGGCCCGAAGNAAGATCGACGACAGGATACATCTCTATCCTGGCCGGAGGTGCTGTATCCTGGCAATCCAGACTCCAGAAATGCGTTGCCCTGTCAAGTGCGGAAGCAGAATACTTAGCTATCACAGAAGGAGGAAAAGAACTGCTTTGGTTAAGCAGAACACTAAAAGAGCTAGGGTTCAAAGAAGTAAAAGGAACACTTTACAGTGATAGTTAGAGCGCGATTGAACTCAGCAGGAACACAGCCTATCATGCAAGAACGAAGCACATAGACTTTCGTCTGCACTGGATAAGGGACGCCATAAATGAAAAGGAGATAAAACTGGAAAAGATAAACACAAACCTAAACCCTGCTGACGCGCTCACCAAAGCCGTAACTACGGCGAAACTGCACTTCTGCTCTGAGAGAGCAGGACTGCAGGAGTGCTAACCCACTCACCAAGGCCGTAACCACGGCGGAACCGCACCTCTGCGCTGGATGCAAGGTCGCAGGAACCCTAGATTCAAAGGGGGAAGGAATAAGGTAAAGGAAGACGCTTGCGGCTAGGTCATCAATCAAAGGGGGATTTGTGGGACTGGATAAATGCTCAACCCAAATTGACTGAGAACCTGGGCCGCAAGAGACTGGGCCAGCAAAGAAATCGCAAGCCCAAACAAAAAACAGTTATGGCAGTTAATCATAAAAGGGGTCGAAAGAACAGAAGCAAGGGCAGCAAGCAACAGCCAAAACAGATCACAGAATACAAGCAGTCCAAGATCATCACCGGAAAGATCATGATCAGGGAAGATTGAAAGTAGCTAGGTTACGTTTCAACCTTCATTTGTAATCTGTAAAACTATCGATAGTGAATTGAGGGTGGATTTTACCCTCCGTGGTTTTTCTCCGGGTTTACTCCGGTTTCCACGTAAAACCTCCGGTGTCGTATCCCCAAAGACAAACTAACGCACCTGACGGAGCAACAAGTGAAAAAGCAATACCGAATTATCAAAAGGACCAGTTGATTAGGCCAACACATAATTCATTTGTAGCACTTCCATGCCGAGAAAATAGCTCATTTTGCCAAGATCAGTCATTTCAAACTTGGAACTCATGGTTTTCTTGAATTCAAAGATCATCCTTTGTTCACTCTGTGATATAAGTATATCATCAACATAAATTACCACAATCAGAATAGATTGTTCTTCAGTTTTCACAAAAAGTGTTGCTTCATTTAAGTTTTTGGAGAAACCAAACTCTAAAAGAGAAGTTTTTAGCTTTGAGTACCATATCCTTGGAACTTGCTTAAGTCCATATAAGGTCTTTGATAAAAGCATTACCTAATTATGAGGGACTTCAAAACCTGGAGGTTGTTTAACATAAATTTTATCTTCGATTTTGCCAATCGAGAAGTATGATTTTACATCCATTTGGTGTATGTTCCAACCTTTCTATGCTGATCTAGAGATTATTAATTTGATGGTGTCGAATCTTGCTACGGGAGAGAATGTGTCAAAATAATCAACACCATGCTCTTGTGCAAATCCCTTTGCGACCAGCCTAGCTTTGTGCTTTATTATTGAACCTTCGAAGTTTGTCTTAACTCTGAATAACCATTTTAAACCAACAACATTGGCATGAGGAGGACATTCAACTAAAGACCATGCTTTGTATTTTTCAATCATTTTTAACTCTTCCAACATTGTTGATTTCCAGTGAGGTAAAAGTAGAGCTTCTTCTACATTTCTCGGTTCAGTGCTATCCATTGCCAGGTTTGCATACTGATAAATATCAGATAGGAGTCTTGTTTTTCTTGAAGATAAGGATCTATCATATTCATCAAATTCATCCACATTTAGTTCAGTTGCTTCCCTTCTTGGTGTCAAGTCTTGTGTATTTGTATGACAATCATAGAGAGTGTCAATGTTGAATAATGACGAATCAAGAGAGTTTGACTTACTTGAATCATATTTGACCTATAATTCTGGTTGATTCTTTTCCCAATTCCATGCATTTGTCTCATCAATAAATACATTTCTTGAAACAGAAAATACTTGGTCAATTGGATCATATACTCAATATCCTTTTGAGCTTTGGAAATAACCTACAAAAATACCAGAGACAGAATTATCTCCCAGTTTGCTTCTTCTTTCTGATGAGATATGTGAATAAGTCACCGATCCAAAGACTTTGAAGTATTCACATGTTGGTGGTTTGACAATTACCTTCTCTAATCCTTATTTATAGGCTTTTTAACTTACCATAATTGCATCTTAGTTTCTCCTTCCATCCCCTAATTGCATCTTAGTCCCTCCTTCCCTTTCCTTATTACTTTTCTACCCTCATTCTTCTTAATTCACTATTTTATAAGTCATGCATGTACATATTCACCTTTTATTCTCGTACCTTCCTCGGAGTCCGATTCCCGGGTCGTTACAATATCAAACTCGGGACATGGATGATACAAACAAAAGAATATATTGTGATCTACACAAAACAAATGATCATTCAACATCTAAGTGTCACGTTCTCGCAAACATGATCAAAGAACTCGTATAGGAAGGTGTTCTTGAGTACATGAAAGGAAAAGACGATGAAAAGAAGGGAGAAATTGACGATCATCAGGGGAACAATCGTGGTGCTGACTGTCACTATGACCAAGACCTTCGTGATCAAGACGAATGTCCCCATCGTGAGAACTTATAGAAAAAATAGCGAAAAATGAAATACAATCAAAGGAATAATCGTGGAGGATGTCAATGGAGGAAAAATGAAGAGAGGCAAAAATGTCTCACAATGCCCTCAACATTGGCTTTGCCTCTACCTCCTCGAGAGCACCCAGCTCACGACAAAGTCAAAGTCATTAGAAGTGGGACTAAGATTTTTTACCATCACATCTTTGTGATTTCAGGATGTGACCGATTGGATGCATCGGAAAAATAAATGAAGAGACACTACTAAAGATGTTATCTCTGCTTCGTGGCCATAAAATAATGCCGAGGACCGACATCACATTTGACGAGTGTGACAAGGAAGATATTTTCAAACCTCAAAATGACCTCATTATCATTACTGTTGTTATTGCGAATAATAGGGTCTATCGCATTCTTGTCGACCAAGAAAGTTCTTGCAACATCATTTTCAAGCAGGTGGCCGATGGCAGATTGACCTTGAGCTGGTAATCCTAACGCTTTGGTCGTTTGACTAGCGGTCGGTCATACCGTTTGGAAAAGTTGTTCTTCTCGCACGCTTGGTAATTGGATGGAGTCATATATTGAAATGATGGATTATATTATAATGGGCATTAAAATGGCCTCATTGTCAACTTCGCTCGTGACAGATCGTGCATTAACACTTTTGATCAGGTCCCATGAACTATGAATATAAGTTGAAGTTTACAGCCGTTAATGGTATTGTCACTATAAGCGTGGACCAAACCTCAACTCATTCTTGTTATGTTTCTTCATGTCGGTCCAGAGAGAACAAGGGAGGTTCGGTCGACTCCATTGATGGCGTGAGATAACCTAGGATAACTATGGAACCTCTGGGCTTTAAAGCCATTGAACTCATTCTATGAAAGACAGAAAACAAAACTTGTATCGGTTTGTATCTCATCCCTAACTAAGTTGAGAATTAATATAAATTTTGCAATCTAATGTTGAAGTTTTTACTTGGAATCCCCAGGATTTCCAGTAAATTGACTGTGATGGAGCATCTTATCAATTCACACCATAGCGCTCTACTAATGAGATAAAAGAGGCACCGATTTTCCCAATGATGGCAATCATCAAAGAAAAAATTACCAAACTCGTGGCCCCTGGTACGTTCATGATATTCAATGCTAGTGGGTGGAAATCTTATGGTCATAGGTAAATGGAAAATGTCTGCCGATTACAATAGATGAATAAATTATGTGAGGTTGATCCATACCCCTTGCCACACATTATCGATTGGTCGATGCAGTCGAGGCATCAAACTTATGAGCACGGTTGACGCTTATTCGAGTTACCATTAGTTTTTCCTTTCCGCGAGTACTATAATAAGTCCTCTTTTGTCACTCCGGAGAGTGTCTATTGCTATGTGGCCATGTCGTTTTTTGTGAAGAATGATGGGTTACCTATTAGCGCCTTGTCAATTTAATCAATAAGGAGTTAATATGAAAGGAAATGGAAGTGCATGTGAATGATATGACTGTTAAGTCCTTCAATGATAAAGACTATCCTTCCAACTTGTCTCGGTGTTATGAAGTATAACGAAAATATAGGCTAAAGCTAAATATTGCTAAATGTCGCTTCAAGAGTTGAATTGGAAAATTCCTTTCACATTATGTGTCAAAAAGAGAAATAGAATCAATACTTAGAAAACACAAACCAACACCTATATGGCATTACCACAAATAAGAAATGAGTGTGAAAGTTAACTTGTTGACTAATACCGTTGAATATGTTCATTTCTAGATCTACCGACAAGGCTCTATCATTCTTCAAGGTCATTCATCAATGAGACATGGTGAAATGAGAAAAAAAGTGTGAGCAAGCGTTCAATGAACTGAAGAAATATTTGACGATACCACCTTTTTTGGCAAATGCATCGGTAGAGGAGCCCCTTGATCTTTATTTGTTTATTTCCATAGTGGCTGTCAGTGATGCTCTTGTTACTACCGGTAAGATAATTCACCGATCGGTATATTACGTGAGTAATACCCCCATCCGTGCAGAAACGAGATATACTAATATTGAAAATTCATGGTTCCTTTGAAAAATGCCTCGTTCAAATTGAAGAATTATTTTGAAGGACGATTGATCAAGGTCTTCTCTGATGAACCCTTAAAAGATGGATTTTCAAAGCTAATACTTCCACAAGGTTTTCTAAGTGCGCTATTTAGCTAAGTGCTTAAATTTAGAGTTTATGCCTAAGATAGCAATAAGGCTAGGGTGTTGGATGATTTCGTGGTCAAAATGACAAGAGCCGCAATGATTATCGAATAGGACGATGACGTGTGTGACATGTTTGTCGATGCATTGGCTTAGGGAGGAACCGGGGCTAGGATTCACTTTATCACGACACAAGGGGAACATATTGATGTAATTATCAAATTCACTTTTGCTTATTCTAACAATGTCGTGGAACACGAAACCTTCATCAATGGGATGCATTTTCCTCTCGATATTGGTGTAGTTCAACTCCAACCTTCACTAATTCTAAATTGGTGGCGAAAAATGCAGAGGACACCTTTGAAACTCTTGAAACCATTATGCAGCAGGATAAGGTCGAGGTTGTAATGATCCGCTTCCCACTTGTATGTTATTATCCGCTTTGGACTACGCTAGCCGTAATGACACTTACATAGTCATCACGACTTTACTTTATTCCTAGTCATAAACTTCCAAATGGGTTATCCATCCTGGTTCTATTCTATGGTGAACATGCTTAACTTTTTAGTTCCACTAGGATCTTTGCCACTTTGTTAGGAAAATGCATCGTGCAATGACAGACGAATAATTATAATCATTCTCTAATAGCTTTCCTTCTATAGTCGATGATGTAATTCGCCTAAGGTGTCTCGCACCCCGAAAGATCTTAACGTCTTCGTTGAGGTTTGCCTCATACACCGACTATAAATCGGGTTTTGCTCCAATACCAAATGTAACGATCTGCTTCCCACATACACACACTTTTTAGTACTCTATCCCTAATGACGCTCAACTAATTCTCAAGGTTTTACTTTTTTTCTAGACATAAGTTTCCTAGGGAGTCACCCATCCTGCTTCTACCCAGGGTGAGAACGTTTAACTTTTTGGTTCCATTGAGATCCTTGCAACTTTTTTAGGGAAAAGATCTCCTGCAACTGACCTTTGTGAGGGGACTATTCACATAAGAGTACATGACCAACCAACGTGGAGCTTAAGGTACCCTTTCTGTCGAAAGGGGCATATGCTCGGTCGGGACATTCAATTGGCAGCATCGAGACATCGTACAAAATTTTCTTAAGGAATGCTTCAATTGATAACTTACTTGTAAACCGGAGGGATTCTTGAAGACAACCAATGTCCTTCATAAACATGCATTCATAACCACGGGCAGTTAGTAGGCTTCATCAATCAAACCAACGTCCTCAATATACAAGCATTCGTGTGCCCTTGTTGAGATGCCTTTGACAAAAAGAGGCTAGATCGGACTGAGCGAGATTCACGAGAGGGTATGTGGTAGTAATTCACGTGCTCGACACTCATGTTGAAACTCCGAAGATCAGGATATTTTTGTCCGACCATGAGTGCCGATGCAAAAGATTTTTTTCAAACATTTTAATACGGGTCTTCAAAGGGAACAATGAACAAGGAATGAGGGAATTTTTTAAGAAGACTAATCGACATCAATGTTTTATTAGAACATAAGTTGATATTCAATGAAAACTCTTCTACGTCAGAATTACTTAATGGTTCAATATAAGTGGACTCACCCTAGTACTAATGTACCAGTGGCTATGGGTTTTATCATTGGCGAAGGATGATATTTTAGTGACTCCCTCATTTAATTGACATTTTTTATGTCTTGATATGTATTTCATTGATCTAAATTTTTATGTCTTGATCGATATTTCTTTGATCGACATTTTTATTTCTTAATCATTATTTCATTGACCTACACTTGTATGTCTTGATTGGTATTTATTTGTTAGAAATTATTTGATAATATTTGATCGGTGTTCTTTGATTGGTATTTGATTTAATGTGTTCGAATTTATTGATGTCGATCGGCATTCCTTGCAAAATACGAAAGGACTATGAAAATTGGAAAATATAATTGTACAATTACACTTAGGAACCAAGCATTCTTCAATGTTAAAATAAGACGAGTACCAATCTTGTCAAAATTCACATTGGAGAATATATTGTTGGGAATAGTACGTGTGGAAACAACCTCGATAGAATAATTAAAATCCAAGAATAAAGCAAAAGTAAAAAAACTACACATGAAATTTAACGTGGAAACTAGAAATAGTAAAAACCATGTTACCCGCGTAACACTCAAATTTACTATAACTTGAGGAGAATACAATACACACACGAATAGAAAATTGAGAATAGATGGATGTCTGACAATGAACCCTAAGGCCTCATTATGTATATGACGTGGTTGGAGTTTACTAAGGTAACTAAGACTATTTCCTAATATTTGATCATATACAAATATATGGTTTTTCATAATCAAATCATATATATGCGTACATATATAATGATTTGATTTGATCTTGTTTCTTTAAATATCTTATTTAATAACTCATGTCCATCCTAAACCAATTGATCATGCCATGTCTCAGTTCGGTCCTCTATCGATTGACTTCATCTCATATGCTTAAACCGGTCTTGTCACCTTAGACATTGTGTGCTCGGTCGTGTGGAACGATCGACACCAATACCAACCGCTCTCTACGTGTGCCCGATCAACAATGTCATGCGCCATCTTATATATATCATATAAGACAAGACATTATGCCGTACTCTATAAAATAGAGTACAAGACCATACGTATTTTTATTTTCTATCCTAGTGCATGCGTACAATTATAAGTAAACAATACTACACAAATCTTAAAATTTTAAAACACTTCTATATACATAACACAAAACATCCATACATGAATATATACTTCTAAGCATGAAAATTACACACTTCGAACCATTTCCTAGACTTCAAAACATCAAAAGGTTACTATTTACAATACAACAACAAACAATGAAACAAAACTACCCGCAACCATTTACTTCTTCATGTATTGTGGCAAACTGATCGACCTAATTAAACCTATGTGTCGTCTTTACTTGGTGAGGGATGAGTGGTCATGAGACTATACAAAGATAAAATACAGAAACAAAAAACATATAGAAGCAAAACAATCAAAGTATCAACATAAGAAATGTAAACACGTATAGACTGCACTTTTCTTTATCTTTCATTATAGGCATGGAGAGCCCGGTAACCCGTCTTAACCCTTGGCTTAGGCATCACCAAGTATCAGGAAAACATAAGAAGCAATACTCAAATAAGGATCAGAAAGAATCATCCCTCTTGACAACACATGAATATGCAAACATAACATATTTGAGATCCTCTTAATCACAATTTTGGCCATGTCCACTTTCATGTTGCCTCAAGTTAGCTTGGTTTGTTGCTAATTCCATGGTAAAACCATGTTGCCAAGAGTGTGCGTCCACCCCTCATCGAATTTTCACAAAATAAGAAATTTACACATAAAAACGATTTGCTGAATTTTAGGTGCAGTCCAGCGACATAAAATACCGGACACAATTTGAGGGCTCAAATAAACTTTCAATTTAATGTAAAAATACTCATTTTAAAGCTACTTCAACAAGCTAAAACATAGTAAGAGGACGTATTTTCATCAGAGCACTCCAACATTTCGTAAAAAACCATGAACAAAAAACTCTGTAAATAGAGGAACGGTTCTACGAGGGTTTAGAAAACATATCATAACTTTTATCATGTGTTCCTCTTTCTATAAACTCAATATATATAGAAACTAGATTCAACAAGGAACAAACTATACAAGTTTCATCATAAAATTCATAGCCAATAAGTAACAGTCAATTCATGAATATCAGCAAACATTACAAAAATGCAGAAATTGTATTTTAACTTGTAAATCTCAATCATGCCACTAACCTTTAGTTTTCTCCCTTGATTTTACGTTTCCTAAGCTCAAAATCACCCTAGGAATGAATCTCCCTCTCTGGTTTCTTCGAAATCTCACTCCTCCAAGAGATACAAGTCTTGGTTTCTTAATTGCTAAGTTTTCTTCTATTTGTTGCATATTTATCCTATTTTTAAGAATAAAACATGATTTATTTGTTTGTAGTAGAGTTTATGTCCTACAACTTAGATTACATTAGTAAATTATTGATGTCACCCAACCATAAGATTTTAAGAGTATAAATAACACATTACAACACTAACACATTTTTAAAAGATCAAAACAATTGCAACTAATGAACTATGTATTATATTTTATTTACATTGAGAAAGAATTGTGTTGTTTCTTGTCCTTACATTTCTTCCCTTTTTTCTAAAGAGTTTTGTCCTCAAAACTCAGAATTTTTGTCTAAGAACAAATGAGGACATTGTTGTCTAATATCATCTTCATTTTCACATGTGGCTTCATCTTCATCATGAGAATAGTCTTATGTCTAAACTCTTTATTCTGTCTATCCAAAATTCTTATAGGAAATTCATCATATGTAAGATCCTCTGTGACTGTAACATCATCATCCTCTATATTCTGTTGTGGAACCACTAAACAGTTTCTTAGTTTATACACATGGAAAACATCATGAACATGATTATACTTTTCTAGCATTTCCAACCAATAAGCCACTTCACCGATTCTCTATTTAATCATGAATGGACCAACATATCGAGGTTTCAGTTTTCCTGCTTTTCCAAATATGATAACTCCTTTTATAGGTGAAACTTTAAGATATACAAATCTCTAATTTCAAATTCTACAACTCTTGTTCTTTTATCAGCCCATGTTTAAATTTTATTATGTGCCTCTATTAATTTTTTACTGATAATCTCAACTTTTTCCTTGATAATACTAATATGTTCAGGTCCTACCATATGTTTTTCTCCGATTTCATCCCAACATAAAGGACTCCTGCATTTCCTCCCATACAAAGCTTCATACAGAGCCATCTGAATACTTGATTGTTAACTATTATTGTATGCAAATTCGACCAAAATTAAGAATTGTTCCCATGATCCTTTAAAATCCAAAACACAAGCTCTTAACATATCCTCAATGATCTGAATTATCCTCTCAGTTTGACCATCACTTTGAGGATGATATGATGCACTTAAGTTCAACTTAGTTCCCATATCACACTGCAAACTCTTCCAAAATTGAGATGTAATTTCGGATCTCTATCCGAAAAAATTGTGAGAGGTATTCCATGAAGTCAAACAATATTGTCCAAATAAAGATTGGTTAATTTATGAATATTATCAATTGTCTTCATTGCAATAAAATGATCACTCTTAGTTAGTCTATCCACAATAACCCAAATGACATCATTTTTCTTAGGCGTTTTTGGAAGTTCAATCACAAAATCCATAGAAATGTGATCTCATTTCCATTCTGGAATTTCTAAAGTTGAAGAAATCCACATGGTCTTTGATGCTCAGCTTTGATTCTTTGGCACACATCGCATTTAGAAACAAATGTTGCAATATCATGTTTCATTCATTTCCACCACCATTTCTACTTCATATCCTTAAACATTTTATTGTTTCCAAGATGAACTGAAAACTTTGTACTATGAGCTTCTTGCATCAATTTATTTCTGATATGTTCATCATTAGGAACAACAATTCGTTTATGAAACATAAGGCATCCATCATCTCTGATATGCATGTATTATTTTCCCACTTTCCACTTTATTTCTAAGTTGTTGTATTTCTAAGTTCGTTTCTTACTTATGTTTCACTTGTTCCAAAATAGATGGTATTGCAATCAAATTGGCTATTTCCATCTCAGTATCAGAAACTACCTCCAAACTTAATTTTTCCATTTCTTGAGCTAATATCAGATTTACTTGTGCATTTGCTTTTCGACTTAATACATTTGCTATCACATTTTGTTTCCCTAGACAATATTCAATCAAATTAAAGTTTGTGAATCAAATTTACAAAAATAAAAAATGTAGAAACTAAAGATGTCAATCTTTCAATTTGAAATAATATATTTTAGTTAATGTTTTAATAGGATTTGATTCAATATTGTCTTATCAAATTACACAAATTATCATTTTTCATCCATCAATTGAATAATGCATTATATATCTTTTAATTAACAAATTTTGTCAATGCTGATACAAATTGACGAAAATACCAATAACAAATTTCAAAACTCATACCATTTACATATGCATATTTATTTGTAGGGTTATTAATTATATAAAATATTTAATATAACATGCAAATTATAAATAGTTTATGAAAAATAGATCACAATTATTATGTGCTAAAATAAAATAGATAAAAATTATTTACAAAATAAATCAAATATTTATGGAAAGTATTTATATATTATGTAAAATCATATTAACGTATATTATAACAATTATCTAATTAAATTATTACTCTATTGCGTTGAAGCTTCTAGCTATTGTCGCTCCCCCTTTGGAAATATGTCGAATCGCATCGGAATTGCAAAGCTTTCAAGAAGCACTTTATTAGATAATATTACATTTTAATTTTATATTTAAGGTATTTGATTATTTTTTCTTCATTCCCAATTATACTCAAATTCAATAATTCTAATATATCTTTCAGAATCGATTTTTAAATGTTTGGCCATTAATAGATTATAATTTGATTAAAGTAAGATCAATGAGATGGTCAAGTGTCCCCTTTCAATTTTCATGTTGTAAATAATGATTATCATTATAATTTATATAATTATATTTATAGAATAGTGGGTTAGCAGCTCATTCGAAAATTCGATTTTTCTAAAATTTCCTTTTCGACGATTCCACTTCGGAATTTCGGCGAAGACACTTTGGCGGATCGGAACATAATATAATTATTACTTCTCTAATGAATAGGTTTAATTTAAAAAAATTAAAAGCATTTATTTATTCCAATATTTTTCACTACAAAAAACACTATCTTCCTAGAAATTTAAATTTAACGAAATATTATACATGATCTTCATAAAAGAAAAACGTATACTATTTACGAAAAATGATGTGAATGATTATTGTGAATTTAACATATATATAATATTAAGCTATATTTTGAAAAAAAACAAAGTACTAATTTTTTAATATCTAAATATTAAAGTAATTTTTTGAATAAAAATTGAACAAATTATTTGAAAAGATTGCAGGAATTTAAGAATCTAATAATCCACTATAAATTAAATATATATGTGAAAATATTCAGCGACACGCAAATTTGATTCTCAATGTTTCTTTATTTTGTAAAATTGGATTCAAAATGTTTTATAATTGTGGTATTCAATGTTCAATGTATGTGCTAAATTTAGTCTCTCATGTTTCCAATCTCGGCAATTAAAGTCCATATAAAGGGACATTTGGTCATCGTATTTTCCTAAATTTGAAATTTGATCCCTAATGTCTTTAGTAGTCCTCAATATTGGATTTAACAATAATTATGATTCTCAATGTTTATTTTTGTTTAATTAGTACAAAAACTCTAAACCATAATATAATATAATCAATGATTTCATATCAGCCGGTACGTAAAATACAGGGCGACACATGTATTTTTTTCGGTAACACGAGATACAAAATAGTGTGATCGGAACCCAGTTTTCTGGCTTCGGTTCTTCTAACTATCAACAAGTTTTTTTGAATCCATATGGATAGGAAAACTAGTTAGTTTAATAGATTTTCATTTAGATTATTCCTTAATGAAAACGGGATCGTTAGAAGACGGTTTATATCAATTTCGGTTAATAAAAACTTATTAAAAAATCATGAAAATAAAGTCATGAATTTAAAATTAGGTACTGATTGATATATTGGATGAGCCATTTACATTAGTACATCATATTAGTATCGGAATACAAAATGAATTATGTTATATATATAGAGAAAATACACCATTATTAAACTCATTTCCAATTTTTTAACTCGGATTTGTCGGTTAACCGTTTCGATCAATCATTTCATTCGCATTAAATGCACCACCTTTCAACCCAAAAGAAGCAAAGAGTAAGCCAAATCCGACTTAAATGTCAAACGGTAGTAATACCGTCAAGTGACGTTGTTAAAATCGAGAGGACTAAATTTACCGAATGAATAAACTTATGGACTGACACATCCACTGCGTGTAAAGTATTAGAACTAGTTTGTACTATTCAAATTTTGGAAACTAATTATGAACTATGTACATCAAATTTGCCGAATTTTATATTCTTTTTGGATGAATGGCAGAAAAATTCTAAGTTTGAAGGCTTATAATTCAAAGAAGACTTTAGCAGTCAAATTTGCCAAATTATCAAATTTTGGAACTAAGAGCCATTTTCTCCAAAAGAATATATTAATATGGGTTTAAGAGTAGTCAACATACATCACTAAAAACATCAAAAAATGAAAAAAAATCAATAAGTAATTATACATCACTTAATATAAATATTTGTATTACTATGACTTATTAAACATATGTTCATATTGCTTGTACAGTACCGTCAAACTTGGTAGATTATTGCTTCTTTAAACTCAGGATTGGAGTAATTTAATAAACATTAATATATAAATTTTCTCAATAGAATATTATAAATAAAAACAAAGGACATGAATAAATAAAAAAAGTATATAGATTTAGTTTATTCAAACTTGGAGAGGACAATTTGAGCTTTAAAATTAAACTTATAAATCATCTAGTCAAGAAGAAGATGTGGTTATATGATAATTCGAACCTAAACCACAAATATTTCTTGAATATTCTAAACTCAACCTATTTCATACGTACTATCGGACGTAGTGGCGGCGGAGAAACACAATTAGTTTGATATTTTACAAAATTTTCCCTAAAAAACACTTCGAATAGAAATTTAAGTAATTAATCTTTCTTTCATAATTTTTTTTAAGACATGATTTAAAATTAAGGTGGTTTAATTATCTGTGTCGATTAGTGTTATATAAGTTTTTTATTTATCAATTTGTTTCATGACGTTTTCAATTTAAAACCTAAAAACTTTGTCTGATTAAGATCGTCTAATAATGAATATATTGATTAATATACTAAAATAATTTATAAATTGGAACAAATAAAGTAAACGGGAAGAACATGGACTAAAAACAAAAAGTATATAAACTAGCCCATGTGCACAAATTCTGAGTCAAATAGTAGTAAGATGAAGATAATGTATAATTAATTTAATATTACTAAATTATATAGATATTATGAGTGATTTACCAACGATATATTGAGATATATTATTTTATATAATATTTTCTTTTTAATGTTACAATTTTATTATTCAAATTATTAATAGAACCCGGTAAAATTAGCGGAACATGTTCTTATTGATATGATATAAAGGCTAATATAAATTCATTGTTTAAACCCAATTTATAATTATATAATTATTTGTAATTCTCAAATAGGTTTATAATTTAATCAATATATATATCTGTGTAAAAACATATAATAGAAAACATATTAATAAACTTTATATTAAAATGAGCAATTTCTAATTGTGACCTTTTATTTAGAAACCAGAAATTATCCAGTTAAATAGGGTGTTTTAAAACATAGGGTCTGACAACCTCAATTTTAGATGTAGCGGCGGCGGGAGACATTACCTCATGTAGTAACTAATGATGTACGAAAATCGAGGAGTTGAAAATCCGACAAGTGAAATAATTCTAGATGAAAATAAACTATTTCCTTTTATGGTTTAATCCTTATTTAATACATTTTTTTGACAAAATAAATAGCATAATTTTACAAAATAATGAAATCATAATGAACGCATAAATGGGTATTTGAATGGGACACGTTACATTTACATGTACAAATAAATAAATACAATCCAAAATGTAGTTTCGCTCTATGAAATTAAATAAGAAAAAAAATATCTCAATTAATAAAACAGTCTCCATTGTTAGTCAATGGGGAATTCAGGTTTTAACTAAATTGATGATGTGTACAACATGCGTGCAGTCATGATGAACGTTACTAGTTTTTATGGATCTAACGGTCTCACAATGAATTGAAAAAGAATCAAATGCATTCCAAATACTAGGAGGATATATGATGAAGGAAAATAACTTAAAGTTTGGTTTATTGTCTTTACTTTGCGTTCAGCTCTATATTTTATTTGGCTTGATCTTTAAATCCTTATTAATCATCTCATTTCGCCAGATTCATTGGACCTTGTACGTTGTTCTTGTATGCGATTAATAATATCTTTTTGATATTTCACAATAGTTTAATGTGTATTATCTACCATTGTAATTTAAATCATGTCGAATCGGTCGGTTCAATAGATCCAATGTGAATCTATCGATTAGAAGATCTACTTGATAAAAAATGGCCGCTAAGATAGTTTCACCATCTAAAAAATCGAAAAAACCACAGTAGCCTAAATATATTTGAACAGGACAAGGGAACCGGGTATAGCAAAGTAGGCCTAACCCAGGGAGTATGTCTCATGAGCATGGAACGAGGAGAGGAGAATCTTGTAAGTAATGTAGAAGGTCCTCGCATGCAGTGAAATTATTCGGACTTGAAGGACAAAAAACGGGCATGATAGGCTCAACGAATTTGGTGGGTTTTAAGGAAACCAACGATTGTTAGGCATGTATATAGTAGTCGTTGAAGGTGTTTGCTGATTCGGTGGATTTAACAATTAATGAGGGCAACGAATATGGGGTGCGCAAAAGACATCCCAACCATTGAGAATGTCTAAAAATATGAGTTTGCATGATAGAGAAAATGATTGGTTTTTTCCTTGGGATCACTCTCATTCATCGTTATTGTATTTTTTGCATGTTGTACGTTAGACACTTGTTGCATGTATGCAAGTTTTGTGAAGAACTCTCAACACTTGGAAAGTTTCTTCAAAAAATAAATATGTAAATTAAGATGGATGAAACCTTAGTGGTCTAAAAGTCTCTTGGGAGCAACCCTACCTTCTGGGCAAAGAGCATGGCGTTGTGGTTGGTTTCTTCGGCCATAAGAAACAACCACCAAGAAGTTGGGATTGTTAAACAAGAATTGGCTGTTAAGTGTGGAGATTGATATTGATATCGATCGGTCACACTTGGATGATGATCGGCAATGTGATCGATCGTGGTACACATGGAAGACGGGATGATCAGTATTGGTACCGATCGATTGAGGACCGAAGTACGTAATACTGAAGGTTACAAAGGGACCGAAGAAATTGGGAGAGGACCGGAGCACGTGATCCGAAGATATGATATGGAGGCAATAGGTCGAGGACCGAACTAAGATATGGTGGGGCCCGCTGGTCTAAAATATCGGCAGTTATGGAAGGAGAAATTGAAGGAAAAAGATCATATCAAATCAGTATATATAAACACTTATATATGTGTTGTGTTCTTATAGCCGGGGGTGTCAACAGTCGTCCAGTTAGTTGCAAGACGAACTCGGTTTTAATTTGTTTAGTATGGGAAAAACGATTATGACTCAAACAGAAAAGGACACGGCAAATTTATAGTGGAAAACCCCTAAAAAATGGGGAAAAAAACACATGACTAAGAGCTAGAAATGCCCTTAGTCGATCCTCGAATCAAACTGCTCATTACAAATGCCATGGTTGATTTAGAGATTATAAGGGAGGGGAAGAGCTAATGGAAAATAAATCAAGAGCCGAAGATAATTTTTTCTTCCGTTTCCCAAGTGTCCCTTTTATACGTCTCCCCAGATGTGTGAATACTAGGGTGTCGTTTTGTGCTTGTCCCATACGGCTAGGTCGGCCCATGTCGGGCGCGAAAGCCGCCGGGCATGACTCTATATGGCTGCGCGGTGCCAGGCCTTTCGGCACTACTAACCGGTTTTCTTCCAACCAGAAGGAGGTTCATACGACTCCGTTAGAGAAAATTGTCAGAGGTTGTTGCCACATGATGAGAAATGTGGATGGCCCGATGCACAGTCTGTGTGATCTGGACCGATCGGTCCCGATGAGGGAAAAATGCATTGCTCTGGCGTTCGGTCACCGATCGATAGGATGGGCTTTCGGGCCCGCCTATTCACGCCGGGTCGTCCGTTCATGGGAGTTGGATCTGGGGCCTCCAAGTTCGGCTTATGTCACTTGGCTGGCTTGACAAAGCTTGGGCCTAGCCTGGTTCGGGGTATCGGGTTCCGAAGGTCTCATCACTAGCCCCTCGGACTTTATCGCTATCATGATGGTGATGTGAGTTCGACCATCCGATTGAGAGCGTTTGAGGCAGGAGTGCCCTATCGAACCAACGGAGGACCGTACCCGAACGGGTTGTGACATTGTCATTGGGGATCGATCCTGCACTTAAGAAATGTCAGAACGTTAGATTTCAAATTTGAAATTAGAAACGGCTATGGGCAAAAGTGTAATTCAGAGCTCTAATAGTAGCCTGTACCTTTCCGTATTCCGAAAGGGGGACAGGTCGTCAGACTGCCGCCGCCTGCAGTAGTGACGTGTCACTCTGTGAGTGGCCAATGTGAGACTATAAAAGCTGGGATTTCGGTATTGTGTAACCATCGTTGCTTTTCACGAAAATATCTCTGAGCCCTAAAACTCTCTGGCGATTTCGTTCAACTATCTTCAAACTCCAATTTTTTTCAAATCTTAAGGTAACCATTCATGGCACCCCGTAGGGCTAGGTATCCGCTTGTTTATGAAATTGACATCGAAGAACTTCGGGTCAAATTCTCGATCCCTGCCCATTACCCCATCTGGAGGGGGAAGGAAGACGTTCCCTGCTTCCTTCGCACTGAGATGAATGTTCCTGCTTACGCCTTACCCGTTAGCTATGCTTCCCTGTGGTCCGGCCTGCGATTTCCGCTTCATCCTTTCATCGCGGCCGTACTTCGGGAGATTCACTGCCCGACATTCTCTCTTTTTCCGGGTAGTTATGTCTATATAGTCGCTTTTATCTTTTATTGCCGAAGACATGGGGTAGAACCAACCCTGAAAGATTTTTTCAACCTATTTTTGGTGGGATACCGAAGGGGAAGGAGGTTGTTATGGAATCGCAGGTTGCATTATATTGCGACCCAAACGAATGACTATGTTATCGTTGAGAAGGAAGACTCCCTTCACGAATGTGAGTCTTGCATCGTCTGGATAGACATTCCGAGGGAAGACCTATTGAATGTCACTTTCCTAACCACTCATCCTGATATCGGGAAGTTGGACCGAACCTGGTTCAACCCATCCCGCCAGGATATTGCCAATACCTTGGCAATGCTTCCTCCTCCCGAAAGGCGTATGAAACGAATAGACATACTTCGGGAGAAGAAGCTGCTAGAGATAGGGGTAGTGGGTAGGACCGATGCCCCTGCCCCGAAGGCAATATTCTCTAGCTCAGACTCATCGGTGTCAGAAGGATCAGGTATGACTTTGGTTTCCTTCAGTTCATATCTCATGATCCTTAGTATTATTCTTTTGCAGATTCCACAGATACAATGTCTGGAAGCCGACTTGCTGCGCTAGCTACTGCTGCAAAGGCCAAGAAGGTCGCCTAGCTGCAGTCTTCCAGGCCAACATTCAATGCCGCTGTTGGGTCTTCACGATCGGCGGGAAGTTCCAACAGCCGGAGGCCTGGTCCCTCAATGGAGGAGGTGGACGAGGTGATTTCAAAAAGAATTCGCTCGTTAGACCTTTCTGCCATGTACAGGATTGGAAATAACTCTCCCTTGAATCTTAACGTTGTGCGGTTTTTGCTGTAGGGATCAATGCGGGTGGAGGATGTCCCTCCATTCTCCAGCTTGGGGGACAAAGTCTCGAAGCCTCCTATCCCTCCAACCAAGAGCAAGCGGGGCCCTGAAGATGATGCGCTAAAGCAATACAAACGACAGCGATCGGTAGTAAGTAGGCCTGCAGCCCCGATCCCGACGAAAATGGTCGCCATTGGGGAGAGATCGGTCCCCTCGTCATCAAGCCCGAAATCCGTTCGGGAGGCTATCCAGGAGATAGTATCCTCCGTTTCGAAGGCTCGGGGGCCGAAAAGGACCCCATCTTCTTGGAAAGACGCCGCGTTAATGGAATACCGCCTTTTAGGGAGAAAGAACCCACACGATATTGATGGCGAAATCTCCGGTCTGGTGCTAGCCTATCTGGAATCCCATGCCGTGGTAAATTAACTTCACCTTTCGCCATCTGGTTGAGTTTCCGTTCTGATCAAGATCGCTTCTTGTACACACATAGAAGGGCCTTGGACCTTGCCTTTGCTGTCCAGCTAAGCCGAAACATCGCTTTGACTTCTGAAGACACGGAATGTCAGCTTGCCTTAGCTCAGTGGCAAGTTGAGATTAAACAACAAGAGCTGGAATCGGTCCGGGCCGATTCCAAGCAGTAAGCTAGGGGCGGGCACTGAGCTTTCAATAGCTACCTCCAAAGCGGGAGAAGCCCAAGCTGCTGCTAACTCCACAACGGCCCGAGTTCTGGAATTGGAGCGTTAGATCCAGGAAATATCTGACGAGAGCAACAGACTTCTCATTCGTTCTTAGGACGAAAAGGATGTCTTGAAGGAAGAATTAGTTAGGGGCAAAGAAGTAACTAAGGGACCGGTCTGGGAAGCCCTTATGGGTTTTGACCGCTCGCCACTGATGTTTGCCCTAGCGGCAAACATTTATGGAGCAAACGTCTCCCAATATATGGATAACATGAAGAACCAAATGAGTAACAAGTTTGGTCTAGATCCAGAAGATGAGCGCTGGGAGACTATCGAACCCCTAACCAAGGACGGATGTTTTCGAGAGATCCCTGAGCTAGACGAACCCCCACTGGAAAATGATCTCAACTATCCTCTTTTTGACCTGATGGAGAGATCGGTCAACGAGATAGTTGAAGAGAAGGGGAAGAAACTCGAGGATCTTAAGGCATGGATCATGGAGAAGTCTAGCAAAGCAGACAAGGAGGAAGGACAAATAAATTAGATCGCTAACTTTAATTCCCTTCCTTTCTGTATTCTGCTTTTGTAAACTGCATCACTTTAAAGAATTTTTTCTTAATTTTTTCTACTAAGTGTAAGATCAGGGTTCACTCTGAACCTAGACCGTTCGGTCCTCTTAACTTAGCTTAGAATCTTGCTGGGCTTAATAAGTTAGGGGATTTTAGTTGTATTAACATACCACTCTTGAATCCGTCCCTGTAAAATATTATGACCTTGGCGGCGTTGCCTTGGTTCTTTATAAGTCCCATGGCAAGCTTTGTCGCAGCACCGGTTCTGAAAGCAGTCCCATGTCGAGCTTCGGCTTGCGCTTTTACTGGCTAATTCTGTCCATGGCAAGATCTATACACATGCGCGCATAGATCTCGTTGATATTCAAGGCCTGGAGTTCATGTCATAAAGCCCCAACTTCCTCAATTGACTGTTTGGTCACGAATATCTCGATCGAAGGTCGGTCCTGAATGTGGACCGATACGATTCCTGGTCCAATATCTGGTAGGCCTGCAGTAAGTTTTGCTAATGCATCAACCACCTTATTTTGTTCTCTAGGCACGTAGTCAAGTGAGAACTCATTTAACTTCCTTGACAACTCCAGGACCTTCGCATGATACAGCTTCATTTTCGGCTCATGTGTCTCAAATCTTCCTGCGAATTGCTCTACCACGAGCTTAGAGTCTGAGAACATCCGCACTTTTGAAACTCCCATCTTTCGTGCTAAGGTCATCCCCAACAGCACAGCCTCGTATTCCACCACGTTATCCGTTCCAAGGAATAAGAACTTGACCGCGGAATGGATAACGTCGCCTTGCAGCGTAGTAAGGGTGATGCCCGCCCCTTTTCCCCCGAAGGTCGATCCATCAACATAAACGACCCATCGATCGTCCTCTTGGTTCATAAATATGGCTGATCGGGTCATTTAGACCACGAAATCAACGAGAACCTGAGCCTTGATCGCCATTCGGGGGACGAACTCTAGATACATGGAGCTGATCTTGATTTTCCACTTGGCCAACCTTTCATTGGAGTCCACGTGACTCAAAACTGCCTTCCGATGCTGATTAGTATGCACATAAACCTTTCGGCCTTCAGAATAATGCTTAAGCTTGGATATAGCTTTCTGCAACGCCAACATGAACTTTTCCAAGATAGTGTATTTGGTTTCGGCTGGTACCACGGAATGACTCACGTAATAAACAGGTCGGTGAACGTCATCCCCAATGTTTACTAGAGCTGCGCTGACTGCGGCCTCTGATACGGCCAGATATAAGTCTTCATGTCAGGTCGGACTCACCATCACAGGAGAAGTGCTTAGATAAGTATTCAAATGTGAGAAGGCCCAATCGCACTCTTCGGTCCAACCAAGATGACTTGCTTTACTTAACACTCTGAAAAAAGGCAAAGCCCGGTCCGTGGACCTAGAGAAAAACCTACTCAAGGCTGCCAATCGGCCAGTAAGCCTCTGAAATTCTCTCTTGTTTCTCGGAGGTTGCATGTTAATGATTGCCTGAACTTTCTCAGGATTAACCTATATGCCATTCTCATAAACGTAATATCCCAAGAACTTGCCACTCCGGATCCCGAAGCAATACTTGTTCGGATTTAGTTTGAGTTTATATTTACGGCATACTTCGAAACAACGAGACAAAAACAGAATATTGTCTTCATCATTCATTGATTTGACAATTATATCATCAACATACACTTCCATAATGTGGTCTATCAAATCCCTACAGATTTTGTTGACCAACCTCTGGTATGTTGCTCCAGCGTTCTTCAAGCCGAAAGGCATAACCTCATAGCAATAAACTCCGTCTTCAGTCATGAATGATGATTTTTTCTGATCTTCCTTAGCAAGGAAGATCTGATGATACCCGGAGTAAGCGTCCATGGTACTCATCATTGTGCTGCCAGCCACAGTATCCACCAATTGGTTAATATGCGGTAGTGGAAAAGGATCTGACACACAGCTTTTGTTGACGTCGGTGAAGTCAATGCACATTCTCCACTTCCCATCTGTCTTGGAGACTACCACTAGGTTTGCGACCCATTCAGTATAGTGAATCTGCCTAATAAACCCCGACCGTAGTAACTTGGCCACCTAGGCCCGGATGACTTCAATTTTCTCACGAGAGTAACGTCTCCTCTTTTGCCTAATAAGCTTTGTTCGGGACTCAGTGTTGATCCGATGTTCACTCTCGGATCGGTCAATCCATGGCACATCGTCCGGGGTCTAAGCGAATATGTCCAAATTGATTCTCAGCAAGTGGACCAACTCCTCTTCAAAAACCGGGGCCAGGTGCGCCCCGATTTGAGTAGTCTTGGTTGAGTCATCCTCAACCAAATTTATCATCTTGAACCCAACGGCTTCCATAGCCTGCCTCGGGTGCGGAGGTTCTTCGAGCAAATCCACCCGGGTTCGCTTGATTGGTGCTAGAGTTCGGCACGAGATCATGTAGCAGTGTCTTACTACTTTCTGGTTCCTCTTGACAGAAATCACTCCATGAGTGGAGGGGAACTTGAGCATCATGTGGTACGTAGAAGGGACCGCCTCAAACTTACTGAGACCGGTCCGTCCAATAATTGCGTTGTAAGCCAAATCGACTTCAACTACAATGAATTCCAGGGTTTCCGATCGGTCCCTATTTGGATCTCCTTGATTAACCGGGAAAGAATTTTCCCGCACGGTCCCCTGCCCGATCGTGGTAGTTTTGGGGCTGGCCCGGATTGTCTCTGCCCCTCGGCCAGTGACGATCGTCACGTTGATAGCCCCTTTGGGAAGACTCGGCTCTCTTACCCTATGACCATTAAAATCGGGCTTCTCCTTATGCATTGCCGCTACTGTCTCTCGCAGTAGCTTGCATTCTAGCGTCGGATGATCGCGATTGTGATACAACTCGCAATTCACCCGATTGTCCTCTTTCTTCCCGGGGGACATTCTTCTCAGCCACATCCGCTACTTCTCGCGGCTGCTTCTTAGGGTAAGAAACCCTATGATCGCCTGTTTCCGATAACCTACTCCAACCGTTTCGTCCACCTTGATATACTTGTTGATTTTCTTAAGGAGCTTTCCCAAGGTCACATTGGGAAATATGGGCCATTTGAGAGGGGGTGTATATTATTGTGTATATTAATTTAGTAATTTAATCGGTTAACCGATATCAAAACTGATATTCATAAATAAAAACGATAACCGACCGTTTAATAGTTTTGACCGATATTAATCGAACTGCAAAAACTGATTAACCATATTACCGAAACCGTTTAACTGATTAGCATAGGTTTGGTTCTGTTACACGGTTGGGTGTCTCACCCCTACCAAGGTTATCGGTTACACGATAACCTACCAAGGCCGCACAGTCCCAGAACCTGTTGCAAAAAATCGATTTGTCTCGGAGCTTCAGCTTGATACCCCGAGCGGTTCTGTTAAACTTCTAAATGAAAGACCGGAGACTCATCTTTATGGGGAAATACTTCAAGCTATATAGTTCTGCCTACTTCGAGGCGGTCCTACATTTGGAGTAAATTGCTCGGAGAAAGCCAAGATGAATCCGCCATACGACTGTATGGATCGAGCCGGCAAGTTCTTGAACCAGGTCCGGGCATCGCCCTGTAATCCGGCCGCGAAGATGCGGCACTTCAGTAAGTCAGAGGCCCGAATGGTCCCTATCCTCAACTCAAAGTCTGCGACGTGATCGATCGGATCTCCGTCGCCACAAAATATCGGCAACCCTTCGGTGTTGCGGTAGTGTTGATCGGGGACTGCCGCCCAGATCTCTTCAGAAAAAGGGAGCATCAAATCTCCCAGTGCGGCGGAGACACCTTCAGATTGTTGGGATGATGCCTGGGCCATATGTAGATTATGCCACCAGTCATCATCATTGCTCCACCAGATCGGGGCATCCATGGCCCAATCAAATAATCCAGGGTTGCGTCCGAGATCAGCTCGCAATCCCTGTGCGTTCGCAGGGTCTCCAACTACCTGGTGAGTTCGTCAATGCGTTTTTGCATATGTTTCTGATCAGTCCCATGAACGTGAGTTGGGGTTCTAACTGGAGGAGGTGGAGTAGATTGATACCTCTGCCTCCTCATCGTCACTCCGCGCCTGATAATCTCCTCATTATCAGAGCTTCGCGCATCAGGGTCACTTTCGTACCCTCTACTTGCTGGATCAGGGCTTGCAATAGCCGGTGGTTCTGTTCCACTCCTTTCCGACGTAACCTCAATTATCACTTTCCTGACAACAGCTTCGAGATCCTGCAGAGAGAACGTAAACGCTGGAAGGCTGTTGGGAAGTGTATCACTATCGTTCGTCGAAGTTCCGGTTGTCATGTCTTTGATTATCCTATCCCAGGTAAAGGCCTCAAATGGGGATTAGAAAATCGTCCCCACGGACGGTGCCAAACTTCTGTGGTATGAAAACCGGGGGTGTCAACAGTCGTCCGGTTTGTTGCAAGACAAGCTCATTTTTAATTTGTTTAGTATGGGGAAAACGATTATGAATCAAACATAAAAGGACACGGAAAATTTAGAGTGGAAACCCGCTAAAAGATGGGTAAAAAACAACTTGAATAAGAGCTAGAAATGCCATTAGTCGATCCACTAATCAAACTACTCATTACAAATGCCATGGTTGATTTAGAGATTACAAGGGAGGGGAAGAGCTAATGGAAAATGCAACAAGAGCCGAAGATAATTTTTTATTCCGTTTCCCAAGTGTCCCTTTTATACGCCTCCCCAGCTGTGTAAAAACTAGGGTGTCGTTTTGTGCTTGTCCCATGCGGCTAGGTCGGCCCATGTCGGGCTGGAAAGCCACCGAGCGTGACTCTATATGGATGCGCGGTGCCAGGCCTTTCAGCTCTACTAACTGGTTTTCTCCCGACCAGAAGGAGGTTCGTACGACTCTGTCAAGCACGACTCTGACAGGATTGTCAGAGGTTGTTGCCACATGATGAGAAATGTGGATGGCCCGATGCACAGTCTGTGTGATCTGGACCGATCGATCCCGATGAGGGGAAAATGCATTGATTTGGGAATCGGTCCACAATCGATAAGAACACGCTTTCGGGCCCGCATGTTCTCACCGGGCCGTCCGTTCACGGGAGTAGGATTTGGGGCCTACAAGTTTGTCTTATGTTACTTGGCTGGCTTGACAAAGCTTGGGCCTAGCCTGGTTCGGGGTACCGGGTTCCGAAGGTCTCATCAATATGATTTGCAACATTTGGAATATTTGTTAGTTACCTTAATATCTCAACCACCTCATCTATATAAATAGGTCTTAGGGTTCAATGTCATTGACTTCAATACTCTTGTATTCCGAATTTCCTCTTCGTGTGTGTGTGTGTTGTAATCTTCTTAAGTGATAGTGAATTTTGCCGTTTCCGCCGATCACGTGGTTTTCCCATTATGGGATTCCGCGATAATTTCTTGTGTCATTGTTTTCTCTTTGCTTTAATTCTAAGGTTCTAATTAATCTATTGAAGTTGTTCACACACGTGTTCAATCCCCAACAATTGGTGGTGGCTGTAGTGGTGCAACGACAATAGGTGACGATAAGGGAAGCCTAAGAATGTTTGACGGATCTGAGTTTGCCTATGGAAAATGCAAATCCGTAACACCCTCTATCAGAATGATTTAAGGGAAGCGTTAGAAGAAAAGAAGTCGGCAAAGATGGACAATGCGGATTGACCGAAATTGGATCGCAAGGCGTTGGCGATCGTTCAACTATCGTTGTCGAAGAAGGTGGCGTTTAACTAAAACAAACATACGAAGATGTACAGTATGATGAAGGCGCTGTCCGATATGTACGAGCGGCCATCATGGACAAACTGTGTGCTTTTGACACGGCAGTTGTATACCATGACGATGGGAGAGGGTGCCTCCGTTGTAGACTATGTTAAACGTACACTGCCACGGGGATTCGGGGACACAGACTCGAGTACTAAAAATTGTTGAAAGAGTCCAATTCGTGGGGTATTATGATTTTGTGAAAAAAAAATATATAAACCTTCAAATATTTAAAACACATAAATTAAAACATTAACAATTAATGTGTCAAGCAAAACAAATTAATGACTTCAAAACTCAAATTCAATCATAAAAAAACTATGAAGTTAAACTTAAAAGTCATATATCTATAATATCTTCCCTTAATGGAAACATCATAGATTGTAATTCGGGATCATCCAACGACAAGTTTGCAATTTCCAATATTCCAACATCCTCAAGTGATTCATGTACATCTCCACCAACATCCCAAAACTTCGAACTTCCTTCCAAGTATTCTGGTGTCTTCCTTAATAGCAATCTAAGATTATTATGCACATAAACCATGTCATAAGCACGTGCATCAATTATATTGTTTCTTTTTGCGGACTGTATAAACGCATATGTGCTCCAATTTCTTTAACAACAAGAAGAGGAAGATATTTGTCCTAATAATTTAATAGCTATTCTTTGAATATTAGGAGCACAAGATCCATGAACAACCCACCAACGTCGAGGATCAATCTTATTCCTATCAGCGATGGGATCAAAATCACTCATTTTACCTGCATATTCCCAAAAATCAGCTAGTTCAAGATTTACAATTGTCCTCAATTCATCGTTAGGTATGATACATCTTATACACTATTTTCTCAAATCACAAATTTCATCATCCATATGCGGAGGGCAAGCATAAAGATGTTCTTGTTGCCATTCCTCTGATAAACACATACACATGTTAATATAAGAATGAATCATACAATAAAACATCAAAAGAAAAATTTATAAATAAAGTTTTATCAATATCATACATTGGATTTAAGGAATGAGCTAAAGCATGTAATGGTGTAATGCACTTTTTCTTTAATTCTCCATGACACTATAAACAACATTCCAGAAGCTATTTACATCATCATCAAAAGTCCCCTCATGCGACAAAATAATAGTCTTTATTCTTTGCATCGTAACACTCCACATCTCAATGATTGTATGAAGATAAGCTTTATCCGTATTACATATTCTAATCATCTCATACAAATGCTTCATAAATGCAATAGCATAATCTATTTGATCCCATAAAATCTCACTTACCAATTTGTCTTTGATCATTTGAGCCATTGCTACATCGTCATTACGATAAGATGACCATTCTGTACTAATGACCATACTTTGTAATTCAACATTAATTTCTTGGAATCGCTTTAGCATGACAATCATACTTGCAAATCTAGTATCAGCAAACCGAAGCATCTTTAACTTGGAGAATTTATTGAACATAGCATAACTCATTGAATGACTAGTAATAAAATTTCAAATTTTTGTAACTAATCCACTCGCATTCCTTGTATATCGTTGCATTTTCTGAAGTGTTCTTTGGAGCGCAAACTTTTTTTATTACTAGATTGATCGTATGAACGACACATGGAGTCCAAAAAACTTATTATTAGAGTACCAACAAAATGAGTTAAGTTATGTTAATTATAAACATAAAAACCAGCGATTAAACATTATAATTTACATGTGGATATTTCTTTTCAATTTGTAAACAAGCGAGTCTACATGCAGTAGCATTATCGATGATAATCTGAACTGCTTTGTCAACCCCCACCGATAAGATAGATTCATTCATTAAATTTGGAATGAACAAATGATCTTTGATCTCACCCACACAATTAACTGCTCTAAAAAACATAGGAATATCTTCATTTATTGTGATAAAGTTAATTAATGGTCTTCTTTGAGGATCGGTCCAACCATCACATACGATGCTCACACCTTTATCTTTCCAACGACTTCTAATAGGCTCCAAAAGTGTATTAATATGATCTCGTTCCTCTCTAAGCAGCTTTGTCCTCAAAATATGGTACAATGGTGGAGTATAGGCTACAAAAGAAATAACATATAATACTTATCCAAATATCAAATCAAATAAATTCAAGATTATTGTACTTGTAAGTCTGGACTTGCAAGCTGAATTGTACGAACTCTTGTAATAAGGATTATGTGCAAAGTTGAATGAAAGTCCTCCGGAATAATACATTCTAGCAATTTGAGCATCTAAGTTATTTTTTACTTGATTTTGATCCATTTCATCTAGAGTATGTTGGCCACCGACATTCCTTCTTTTATTTGAAGATCCTTCTTGCCTTGATGATTGTGGAGATTCATTTGATAAATTAAATGATTGAGTCGTAGTGGAATTTGATAGAGATAGAGTAATCATCGTCTTTTTTCCAGCTATTTCCCTTAAATGCAAAGCTTCACTCTCTAACTTTGATAACTTTTGACGTTTCGTTATTGATATTGTCTTGCAATTTGCAACTCAAAATCCCAAAAGCTTCAACAAATGCGCCTTCACCCTAGAATATGATCCGGTGAATTGTTTATTGCAAAAAGCAACAAACAAGTCTATAATTTCCTTCTCCGGATTCACTTGCTTTTCCTAATTTGGTTACAAATCTCCATAAAGGCGTGGTATCCTTAGAAAGCTCATTTTGCCCTATAACTCTATCTTCAACATCAACTTCAATTAAATTATTTTCGATCATTTTAGCTCTCAAACTCCAACCTATAATATGAAAAACATATACATAACATTTTAAAATATCAAAATCAATGTAAAGTTACAATATTGAAACATTTGTGTTGACATTTTATCAAACATTTTATGTTCATAATGTGAAAACTTAAAATTCAATGATTTACAAAGTTTTCTAAATCAAATTCTTATAACAAATTATAGAATCATATACCCATACAATGAATAAACAATCAAACACATAATAAAAATATAAAAACTTGATGCATGCATCACATCAATGTGTCACATGGCTAGTCTACCATTTTAAAGTATATATTTCTAGCCCCTATGACTATTTTAATATATATATTTCATATAGTAGATGAAGAGTACAGAGTTTGAGTATGCCCCTGTCCTTGCAACTCCGGATGCCGATTGCCGACGCTGTGCCGCTTCGCTGCTTTTTGCGTTATTTTTTTGAAACATATTTTTTTTATATAATTCGGACGCGTGTCGGACCCGTGTCCTAGCGGGATCCGAGTCCGATTCGGATCCGTGGGCTAAAATTCCGATTCGGTTTAACCTAGGTTGCAGAACATCTGAATGATTTCTGCAACCTTACAGACCTACTGTCGCTATCTGGACATGTCATGGATGATGACATACAGGCCGTTGCCATTCGTTGTACCATGCCCGAAACTGGTCGACGACGGTTGATATCATTAGTAGTCAACCGGGGAAACTCAATTTTGATCATGTGCGGGCTCGACTCATCAGTGAAGAATTGAGACGAAAGCATAAGGGTGATACCAAAAGTAATGCATTGGTGGCAAATTCTTCCCTGGGTCAGAAGAATAACCGAGGGCAGAATGGCTAGAGCAGGGCCCGATTGAGGAATCGGGGAAAGTTGAAGAATCGGGGGGAGCCCGATTGCTAGAATTGCGGGAAGAAGGGACACTTTCGTAGGGAATGCAAGGAGCCGAAGAAGAAAGAGAATTCAGCGTCGGTAGCGGCTGAATCTGACGATGCACTTGTGCTCTATCTCGAGAGTCCAGTGGAGTCATGGGTTGTTGACTCAAGTGCATCTTTTCACTCATGTTTTAATCAGAAGCTGTTTAAGTCTTTCAAAACAGGGAATTTTGGAAAGGTTTATCTTGTCGATGGGAAGTTCCTGGAGATCACAGGTCGGGGTGATATACCGATCCAATCCTCAAATGATTACTGTATGACCTTAGAGGATGTGATGTATATACCCGGACTGAGTAAGAACCTGATATCGGTCGGACACTTGGATTCCAAGTGGTATCCAATGTCCTTCGGGAGCAGTCGGTGGAGAGTGACCAAAGGGGCTTTGGTCATTGCTAAATGAATCAAGTCAGGAACCTTGTACGTGGAGAAACTGATCGGGGAAGATGGGGACCGATCGACTCTCACTACACTAGAGACCGATCAGTCCCATTGGGACCGATCACCCACACATCGGTATACAATAGGAGGTTGCTGATGATGTGGCATGATCGCCTTGGCCACATGAGTGCAAAATGGCATGAAGATCATGGACATGAAAGGATTATTGCCGATCTTTGAGGATAAAGAGATCTTATTCTGTGAAGATTGTGTGTTTGGCAAGCAGAGATGAGTAACCTCTATGAAGGTGAGGCGGGATCGGAAAACAAGCAAGCTGCAAATGGCCCGGGTTTATTTAGGTAATTATGATACCCCGCGGCTCGTCTGACGTGACTAAAAGGTATCTTCGGTTTTCTATTACGTTTATTGAGCAATGTGATATCAGGGGTAGTCTCGTAATTTTGTCATGCCTAGCCCACGTATGAGGATTCTGGTGGTGTTTGGAGCAGTTTTGGATGATTCGGTCGGAAATGATGCCAAGGGTATTTTCGTAATATGGACACCCCCGGGTTTTATCGGTACGATCACTATGATATTTTCGGTATTTTGAAGTAATTTGGGTTCAAATGGCAACAGATGCATTTTTGTAATTTGGACACCCCGGGGTCCGATCCGTACGCCCACTATGGTATTTTATGTAATTTGAGGTATTTTTATTTGCTTTGGGCTTATGGAGGCCGCATGCAAAGTTTCTGGATGAGTCACGAGTATTATTGCATAATTTTCAGTCGGAGTGACGCTAAGAGTATTTTCATAATTTGGTGTCCGGAAGATGTTACGACAAATATTCTGTGATAGTTTGGATATCTGACGAGTATTGTTGAGATAGATCTATGTTGAGTGTATTTTGGCTTATTTTCATAGGTTACGGGCCGATGGAGATGCATTCCGAGTAATCGGGGACATTACGATAGATATTCGTTTGAAATCGATTGTTTTTGTGCAAATTGGGTTAAAATGGGCCATATTGGACTATTTGGGATTTTAAAGCAAAAGTGAGTTATTGGGTCTGAATTCTCTATAAATACATGTCATTGGTTACTTGAATGGAAAAAAATGGAGATGAAGTGAAAATTCAGAGTTTGAATTCATGAAATTTGCCAAGTACTTAAATCGACAATGAATAGTGAAATCCTCGGTAAGAAGTAACTCTGGCGATGAATAGTGAAATCCGCGATGAATAGTAAATCTGGGATAAATAGTAACTCCACGATGAATAGTGAAATCCGTGTTAAATAGTAAATTTGCGATAAATTGTAACTCCGGCGATGAATAGTGAAATCCACAATAAAACATTGAATCCGCGATAAAATAGTGACACCGGCGATAAATAGTGAAATCGCTGTAAATCATTGAATCCGTGATGAATAGTAAATTCTCGATGAATAGTAACTCCGGCACCGAATAGTAAATCCGTGATAAAACAGTGAATCCGCGATGAATAGTAAAATCCGCGATGAAATAGTAACAACGTCGATGAATAGTGAAATCCGCGATAAAACAATGAATCCGGCGATGAATTGTGAAATCTGTGATGAAATAGTGACTTAGTCGATGAATAGTGAAATCACGATAAAATAGTGATTCCAGAGATGAATAGTGAAATCCGCGATAAAATAGTAATTCAGCGATGAAATCCGCGATAAATAGTGAAATCCTAGATGAATAGTAAATCCACGATGAATAGTATAATCTGCAATGAACAATTTGTAATGAATAATGATTCGACGATTTCGTACCGATCGTTATTATCGAGCTCATTTATTCTCCCATATGGAATCTATATTATTTATTTGACTAAATATACCATATTTTGTAATGATGTACTTTATTATAATGAAACACCCAGGTAGAGCTTCGCTCTTCTGAGGACGTAAGCTCACACATTGTGGGCCCAACCTGGTAATTCTTTGTGTCTTAACAACGACAAAAAAAAATCAATCAGTAATTGACTGATACGAGAAAATATTTTAAGACTATATAAGTGGGGTATGGCACTGGTCGAGTTCGTTGGAGGCTCGAAGTACTACGTCATCTTCATTAATGATTGTAACCATAAGGTATGGGTCTATATACTAAAGAGGAAATCTGATGTCTTACAGACATTCCAAAGGTGGAAAGCAAATGTGGAGCTCAAAGCTGGAATTAAGTTGAAGTGTCTAATCAGACAATGGACGAGAGTATGACGGGGAGGAGTTCAGATATTATTGTTTGGCCAACTGTATTAAGCTGGAGCGATCGGTCCCGAACAAGCCGAGGTAGAATGGAGTTGCCGAACGAATGAACGGAACGTTGAATGAGCGTGCCCGATCAATGAGATTGCATGCTGGTCTACCAAAGACCTTCTGGGCGAATGCTCTGAGTACGGCAGCATACATGATCAATCGGAGTCCATCTGTACCATTGGATTGCGAGTTGGCCGAGGAGAAGGGGACTGGAAGAAGGTGAGGCTCGATCACCTCTAAGTGTTCGGTTGCATTGCGTATGTCAACACAGACCCTGAGAAGAGAGATAAACTTGATGCTAAAGTTGTAAAGACTGTTTTCGTTGGTTATGGAGTTAATTATTTTTGTTACCGCTTCTGGACCGAAGGGAGGAAAATAATTAGATCAGTCGACGCGACCTTCAACGAAGATCAACTTTACAAGGATACTATCGCAAAGACTAAGGAGAAGTCTATCGAGGTGATACCATCAAGTGGGAGCAGTGGACCTCCGGACTGATCGGATGAGCCGGCAGGTATCACTTTTGACGTGGAATCAGAATCTCAGTCTGATCGGTCTCATATCGATCAGCAAAATGAAGACCAGGCGAAAGATGACAATGTCGAAGAAGTCAGTCCTGTGATGAGGCGATCAACTAGGGAGATGAGATCACTCGATCGTTACACTCCTGCAATGTATTATACATTGCTCACTACGATGGCGAGCCATATATTTTCCGAGAGGCTGTTGAATCTTGTGAGCATTAATAGTGGGAGCTTGCTATGGAGGACGAAATGACGTCCTTGTCAAAGAATAAGATTTGGGTCTTTATAGAATTGTCGAGGGGACATTGGGTCTTACTCAACATATGGGTCTTTAGAGTAAAGTAGGAGCCAGATGGGTCTAAACGTTACAAGGCGAGACTAGTGATCAAAGGATTCTTGCAGAAGAAAGGAATTGACTATTCCGATGTATTCTCACCGGTCGTCAAGATGACGACGATCAGGGTGATTTTGAGTGTAGTGGCTACGGAGAATCTCCAACTTGAATAGATAGATGTGAAGACAGCTTTCCTTCATGGTGATTTGGAGGAAGAGGTTCAAGGCGCATGGTAAAGAAAATCTAGTCTGCAAATTGGTAAAGAACTTGTATGGATTGAAACAAGCTCCTCGATAATGGTACTTGAAGTTTGATTCCATAATGACCGAACGAGGATTAAAAAGATGCGAGACAGACAACTGTTGTTATCTCCGAGGGGGCAAAAAGACATACGTAATCCTTCCACTGTATGTCAATGACATGTTGATCGCAGGGGGTGACATGGAGGAGATAAAACAAGTCAAGCGGAAGTTGTCCGAAGCATTCGAGATGAAGGACCTGAGACCGGTCAAGCATATTCTGAAAATAAGAATCTCAAGAGATCTACAGAAGGGTACACTTACCTTGTCTCAGGAAAATATGTTGAAAAAGTGATGGATCGGTATCAAGTGGGAGACTTGAGGGTTACTAAAAAACCTTTGGGAGCATACATGAAACTCTCAAATGAGCAGGCGCTGATTACCGACCAGGAGGCCAAAGAGATGAAGAACATGCCCTACACTTCAGCGGTCGGTAGTTTGATGTATGTAATGGTCTGTACAAGACCTGATATTGCACATGGAGTGGGAGTCGTGAGCATGTTCATGTCGAACCCTGGGAAAGAGCATTGGGAAGCAGTGATATGGTTGCTACGAAACCTCAAAGGGACATGAGGGTGGGAGCTGTGTTTTTGAAGAGGACCGATCGAAGTAACAGGGTATGTGGACGCCGACCTTGGACGATGATATTACCCGGGAGTATTTTCTGTATTATGACATCCCGGGAGCTCGTCTGACGTGGTTAGGTGGTATTCTTGATGTTCTCGTGTATTTACGTCACTTCATAGTTTCGAGGGTATTTTTGTAATTTGGACATTCCGGGCCTTCGTATGAGCTTTCGATCAATGTTTCTAGCAGTTTTGGACATATTCGGACCCGGACGGGGCCAAAGGTATTTTCGTAATTTGGCACCCGAGGAACGTGCCGGTAAGTTGTGGCGGCGTTTTTGGTTGAGCGTTCGGTAACTGGAAGCGGGGAATTATTTTACGGGGTCTTCCGGGATTATCTCGTTGTTATTTTTGGCTAATTATCGATCGAAGTGCATTTCTGGAGTTCTGTTACGGTATGGCATTTATTCAAGTTTATTTTAATATTATATCTTTACTTTGGGCTGAATCAAGTGGAATTGGACTCCTGGGCCTGAAACTTGTTAGTTGGGTTGGATTTCTCTATAAATATGAGCCACAGGGCACTGAAAAGAGGTCTGACTCTTTTTGCATCTCCCAAGGCAAGAGTTTCGCCCGAGCTCGCGAGACTTCGTTTTTCAGCCTCAATCCGCGAGATTTCGTACCAAATCTCGCGACCACCCTCTTTATGCTACTATTCGCGAGATTTCGCTCCAAGTCTCGCGACCACCTCCTTTTGTATCACTATTCGCGAGAATTCGTACCAAAACTCGCGATTTGCCCCTGCAGATCACTATTCTCGAGAATTCGTACCAAAACTCGCGACTGGCCCCTTCAGATCACTATTCGCGAGTTTTGGGCAGTTTCACGGTAACAGAGCTTTGGCAGTTTCACCGTAACGGAGCTTTGGCAGTTTCTCGGTAACAGAGCTTTGGCAGTTTCACGGTAACGGAGCTTTGGCAGTTTCACCGTAACGGAGCTTTGGCAGTTTCACGGTAACAGAGCTTTGGCAGTTTTTACGGTAACGGAGCTTTTGGCAGTTTCACCGTAACAGAGCTTTTGCAGTTTCACGGTAACGGAGCTTTTGGCATTTTCACCGTAACAGAGCTTTTGGCAGTTTCGCCGTAATGGAGTGTTTTCGGCAGTCCCGATCGTTTTCCGATCTGCTTCCATCTTGATTATTGATATCACATCATTGTAATTGTATTCTTTGAATATCATAGTGAAAACCAAGGTAGAGCTTTGCTCTCCTGAGGACGTAAGCTCACACATTGTGGGCCCAACCTCGTATATCGCTCGTGTCCCCACATAAACTGAATTCCGAATAATTAAAAAAATTGACTGATCTAAAAATAAATACCCAAAATATTTTTAGACTAGATCAGAGGAGATCTGGACGATTGGAAGAGTACATCGGGGTATGTATTTACTGTTGGCGGTACAGCTGTTAGTTGGAAGTCGAAGTTGCAAAAGTGTGCATCANTCGGTCCTTAATCTCCTTGATAATTTGCATAAACATTCATTTTCGCGAGAATTGCACCACAGCCCTGAATTCCGCGACAATTTACACGCAAATCCCTGAAATTCGCGATAATTCTGCACGCAGTCCATTTCCGCGATAATTTACACGCAAGTCAATGAAATCGCGATAATTCTGCATGCAGTCCGTTTCCGCGACAATATTCCACACAGCTCCCGAAATCCGCGATAATTGTGCACTCAGCCCGTTTTCGCGACAATTTACTCTTCGGCCCTGATTTCCGCGATAATATTGCAGCGGTCCTCCGAATCCGCGATAATTCTTCCCTTCATCCCGATTTTCTCTATAATTCTCTCTTGCCCCTGATTTTCGCGACAATTTTAAGCAGTTTTCAATTTTTGCGATAATCTCTATTTCTCTCGATTTTTCTCACGTTTTTGTGTCAAATGACCCTTATTTTCTCATCCCACTCCTATTTATAGGTTTCTCAACTTGTCCAAATGACCATTTAACCCCTCCTTCCAAAATTCCCTCTTCTTATGTTAATTTACAAAACTACCCCTCATTTCATGTTTTTAACAAGAATTAATGTGAGTCTAACCTGTCCGAATTCTCTCTTTGTGCCGCTTTCCTGGGTCGTTACAACTTTCATGAGTACCTAGATTCTTATTCAGGGTACCATCATATTTTCTAAGCAGAGGAGGACCAAAATAAGTATGCCTTTTTCAGAGAGCACTTTCATGAGTACCTAGATGCTTATTCAGGAGTACCATATCATATTTCTTAGTAGAGGAGAACCAAAAGAAGTATACATTTTTTACTTATGAATGATTCTATTGTTTTGTGGTCACGTCATTCGGACATAAGAATACATAAGCTACATATCATCATTCGGTGAATACAATTTTCAGAGTTGATCGACCACATCATGCAATTCTATGTAGATGATATGATTGTAAAATCGATGAATGATGATGACCACATTTCTTCTTTATCTCGGTATCTCGAGGTCTGTCAAAAATATAACTCGAAGTGGAACCTAAACAAATGCCGCTTCGGAATCCAAAGCGTAAAATTCCTTAGATTATGTCTCAAAACAGAGAATTGAGATTAATCCAAAAAAGATTCAAGCTATCATTGATATGCAATCGCCAAGGAACAAACGAGAGTTTTAGAGGCTAACAGTGCAACTTGCAGCGTTGAATAGGTTTGTCTCTAATTCTATTGACCGGGTCTTAACCTTATTGCATATATTGAGAGAGGCCAACCAACTTGAGTGGACGGAGGAGTGTGCGCAAACGTTTGAGCTGTTTAGAAAGTACATGTGCTCACCCCCACTGAAGGTTAGCCTAACTACAGATAAACCCTTGGGGTTGTATTTGGATATTTACGAGTCGAATGTGAGTGGCATGCTGGTTATACTGCGTGATAGATCACTCCTCTCAGTTTATTGTGTGAGTCATTCCCTAATTTCAGCTAAGACTCGCTACAATAATCTCGAGAAGTTTACCCTCGTTATGAAGATAGTTATCTCCAAGTTAAGGCATTACTTTGAGTGACGGGAGGAGTATGTGTACACGGACCAACTCCTCAAAGCAGTCCTTGATCAAGAGGATGACGATTAACGTGTGTCAAAATGGGCCATGTCATACCCCTCGAAAATCATATAAATCAAGAGGTGCATGAGACACTATACATCTAGGAAGAAACACGAGACTAACATCCGAGGTATGATTCTCCAATAAATTTTAAAATATTTATCTAAACTTCTATATATACAAACGCAAAACATACATATATCAACTAAGATTACAAAGTATAAACTACTACAATACAAAATATTTAATCACCATTTTTACCATACAAAGCAACAACGCCATACTAAAACGATATGCGGAAATCCTACCAAAGTAGAGACTTTCTTTCAATCGTGGATTAATAATATTCAACTTTTTAATATTCCTCTAATGTACATGGAGGGGGTCAGTGGTCATGAGTTTGAAATAAGCAAAATTATAATGCAAATGAAACATACATGTGAAAACATTATAACATCACATAATAAAACAAAAATACATTGGAAAACACTTCTAATTGACATGTAAGATCTGGTAACCCCTATAAAACCTAGCATCACCATGATTTCAAAGACCAGAATCGTATCCTACAGCACTTCATAGATGGATAAAAAACGCAACCAACTCATCAACACATCTAAGATTTGGGCATATTATATCATATAAGAGTTGTTTCATTTATTTATGGGTCGTATCCCATATTTTCCTCAACAAGCTAGCATGCTTTTTAGTCATAACCATGGTAAAACCATGTTGACAGTGATGTGCGTCCACAAGCACTCAAGTTTTAACATAAACCAACCACAATTCATAAAAGCAGAATTTACAGAAGGAAATGGAGTTTGATACCATGTTACACCAAATCTATTTTGAGAGCCCAATCATTTCAAAATTCACACTATAAGCCAACACATGTGGCTACCATATGCAAAACGAATCACGTTAATCAGAGCTCACAAACATTCCACAAAAACATTTGAATACACCTCATGTGACACTGCCGCATACTTAAAAAAGTTTTGTGGCACTTTGGAAAATTTAGCATAAACTCATATTCAGAAACTTTTCATGCACCAACAATATTCTTACCGAACTATACTCACAAATTAGTAAAACCATGTAAAGCATAGTACCAAATCAATACCAAATGATACCATAAAATCCACACATTTCACATAATCACATAGATGCTAAAAACGGTTTGTAACTTATAACTAACTNAGACACGAATGAATGAGATAAATGTTAATAAGACTCGGGGTGAGGAAGGATGGACCGTCCGACCGAACCCGGCATCGTGCCTAGTACACGATTCGCCAAAGGAAGGGCATGTCTGATGAAGGGAACGATAAGTTCCAAAGATGGAAAGATACGTACGAAAGGGCAGAACGGATCCGGGTGGAAAAAGGGGTAGCGCCTAAGTACCCACCCGGGGAAAGGAAGCATATGGCCCGTCGAGTCATCCAACAGCTAACGGTTGGCTTGGGCGGGACATGTACCGAGCATGTTACTCTCGGCAACAGTAAAGTGAAAGTATGAGAGGAATGATAAGGGTATAAGAAGAAGGAAATAAGAAAACGGTTAAAATGAATGATTCACACGTGTGTGTACGGTTTAATTAAGAAATGAAAAGATAATGTGTAGCGTGTGTGAAGTTTCCTTTAATAAATTGTGACCGCTTTATAGATTTTGTCGTTTACGCGGACGAGGTATGAGCAGGGTATGGGAAGGAGGTCGTCGGTTGTCCGGTGATAGATTCTGGTCTTTTGAGAACAGTCTAAATTATGTTGTTAAACTTTAATGTTTTCGAACTATGTTTTAAGTTTACATTCGAACATTTCGTTTTATTTAGCACGTTTTATCAAAACAGCTAGGCCCGAATTAGGGTCGTTACAATGTTACACCAAATCTATTTTGAGAGCCCAATCACCTTCTAAAATCATTTCAAAATTCACACTATAAGCCAACACATGTGGCTACCATATGCAAAACGAATCACGTTAATCAGAGCTCACAAACATTCCACAAAAACATTTGAATACACCTCATGTGACACTGCCGTATATTTAAAAAAGTTTTGTGGCACTTTGGAAAATTGAGCATAAACTCATATTCAGAAACTTTTCATGCATCAACAATATTCTTACCGAACTATACTCACAAATTAGTAAAACCATGTAAAGCATAGTACCAAATCAATACCAAATGATACCATAAAATCCACACATTTCACATAATCACATAGATGCTAAAAACGGTTTGTAGCTTATAACTAACTCAATCAGCCACTTACCTCTAACTTTCTTTCAATTAATAACCTCCCACTAACTATATAACACTTTAATTGACTCTTTTCATGGTGATAGGTATAATGATAATAATTTTGAACTCGCAAGAACTAGACACAAGAAGCACATCTTTTTTACCTCTTCTTGTCTAAGTTGTTGTATTTTTTTCTTCTTAGCCACTTCCTTCATTTTTCCTTTGGTTTTTTGACTTCTTTTTCTACAAACCCTTAGAAATGTCTAGACTCTTCCTCACACATTTTGTTTCGAGCAAAAACAATCATTTTACTATTTTATATTAAAAATTAACCATGAAGTCTACTTAGATAAGTTTCCACTATTTCATTTTAGTCCCTTAACTTAGTGATATATAGCATCTGAACTCTAATACGATAAAATAGTGATTATAAATTTAGTTACTAAATATAGAAAGATTGTATACCATCTATAACATGTCACTTAAGCTACTTTTTAACTCTTGTATCATGTTGGCACTTGTATTGTCTCACATGCCATCAAGATTAGCGCCATGGATTTGGAATTTGTTCCTTGCCGAGCCATCAAAGCTCAGGTCCGCGCATATTTCGTGATGGAGATGACCATCTTTGAGGTAATGCTCAATCAAGATGAGGACCGATGGATAGTCCATGTCGATTGGTCTACCATAGGGGGAACAATTGCTGAATATGAGGCCCTTTTATATCGGGCATAACGGTTCAAATCTCATGGCCAATGATGAAGCTCTACAACGCAAAAGCCTTGGAGTTATCCAAGAAATTTGCGGAGTTGTAACTCAGTCATGTGCACAGGGAACAGAATAAGACGCAGTCTGTCTCTCTAAGCTAGCATCCAACTTTTCTGATATGACATGAAACGATCATGATCCCCATGGAAAATTACCTCCTATGGATATTCTTGTGACCGAACAAAAACATGATGAATTATGGGCTCTATTTTTTAGCTTCGGAACTTACACATTGGAGAAGCCGAGACCCAGTCAGAACATATGTGAATGGATATAATTGTCGCATATTTTACGAATGGTTCCCTCCTTGAAGATCGGCTAGAGGATTGGAAGATAGAGTTTTGGTCACGAAGGTATGTCCTCCATGAAGGGCATCACTACAATAGAAGTTTTGAAGGACAGCTCATGAGAAATTTTGAACCCATTAAATGCCAAGTTTACACTGACCCATGTTCATGAAGGGGTATGTGGGATCCATTCGTGATCTCGATCCTTATATGATCGAGTTCACAGAGTGGGTTACTTTGGCCCACCCTTTTGTTAGACGCAATAGACTTCACGAAGCGATGTGCAGCTTGTAAGTATCATGCGTCGGTCCCACAACAACCTTGGTGTCTCTTGTCGACCACTTCATTGCATTTTCATTTGACCTTTGAGGTAATCGACATTTAAGTAACTTTTCCCCGATCAATCGGTAAATGGAAGTTTTGTATTATGGCAGTGGAGTAATATTATAAGTGCATTGAAGCAAAAGTTGTATCTGCAATAATAGAGTAGGCTGTCAAGAAATTTCTTTGGTGAAACATCATGAGCCGTTTTGGGTTGCTAAGTTGTTGGTATCAGACAATGTGACCCGATTTAATGGTGAAAGGTACAGTCTATGTGCTCCGATATTTGGGTCAAACAATGCTTTTCTTCAGTGGCTCATCTCAAACAAATGGATTCACAGAGCTGTCCAAAAAGGCTATACTTTTGGGGTTGCGTACCAAGCATGAGGATTAGGGATGCCGATGGCCTTATCAGTTGCATGAAGTGCTGTGGGGTTATCACACAACTCCTCACACTACTACTCAAGAATCCCAATTTTCATTGGTTTATAGATATGAAGACACTAGTCCGATTGGGAATGCTCGTACACCATTCTGAAAAATGTAGGCAGCGGGGCTTATAAAGTCGAGACCCTGGATGGTTAGGAGGTTCCTCGGACTTTCAATGTGATAACTTTCAGAAGTATTTCTTGTAAACCCTCGAATATATCTTCTAAAAATCTTTCACTTCAAATATTTTCTTTCTTGGTAGGACTAACCACTAGCCATATGGAATTTTGCGAAACCTGGACGACCAGGACTCTTGATGGGTTTGCGCTAGTGATTGTTCTAAAAAGATAACTCACATAGAACTCATCAAGAACTTAGTCCATAAAAGAATGTTTTAGCAAGGACCTATTTCACGATGATTGTTATAACTAAGAGGTGAATCATATCGTTAAATTAAGTAAATAAGAGGTTACAATGTAAATGAATCATTCATTCAGGGAAACGAGTAAACAAAGTCTTGCTTGAAACTTATTAAAAAACAAGGGCACCAAGATCACCTCTAAATATCCATAATCTGAGTCGTTCTAGTACTTGGTTAAAATTAATGGGTACTCTGCTAATGTTTGGAATAATATGTTCCAAACAAATTATTGAATTATGATTTTATGACATTTGAAGGGTGTTTTACAGTGCTCGGTTGAAGAATGGTAATTAACATATGTGAACTCTTTATTATTATGTGAAAGAGATTGGTTCTTTGGGGCTCATTCAAAGATTGTTCTTAGTAAGCACGTTCGAGCACTCAACAAATTAAGAGGTTAAGTGAAGATTTCATTTACATCGGAGTTATTCATAAGATCTAAAGTACTCCTTCTATCGGTCTTCGCTACTTGACAGATCCTTGCCAACTGCTCTTGGCATTTCCTTCATATGATTAGCAAAATCTAGACCGGTCTTTCCAGATACTGAAAAGACAATGATCGTAATTCAATACTCGAAATTACAATTGTCACAACTACTAAAGTCATATTTGAAATCATGACTGCGTATTAGAAAGTGGATGTTTAAGACCCCCTTAATAAAGTTCCGTCCATATGTTTTTAAAGATAATCAATCATAAATTAGTGTTTTTGAAATTGGCGCTATGATGTGTCATCTTCACTGGTCCTTGCACTGGACTTATCCTTGTGCAAGTGCTCTTGGTGCCTCTCCCAGTTCTCAACCAATCACATAAGTGCTTGCTCCATTTGATCGATGAGAGGACCATTTGCATCATCCACTAGGACCATTTCTTCTATATTCGGGATAGGCTAGAACTTCTCATCCAACGCCAAGTGTTCGACCTTCTCATAGTGACATCCACTAGATCGAGTTCAAATAGCTGTAGGATTTAGCCCGATAGACTTCATGGAAGCGGGAAATGACGGTTCCGTATACTACCTCTGACAGGGCAAACAGAAATGGAGATCAGGAAAAAGCCATGAGGTTTTCCTTGACCAAAGTGGCTCTTTTCTCCTGAGCGTACCGAAGTAGTTCTTTTCTTTCCTGCCCTGACCGTTTCTGTTTGTCCTTTAGATTGTTATTTTTACTAATCATATGCTAGATTGAGCCTCTAGATTGATGTTCCTTGTGGTGACTGATTTGAGGCTTGCAAGGGCTGAATCCTACTCTTGGGCGAGTTCAGCCACCTGACCAATAATGAGAGAGACAGTAGTTTCCGACCAGAAGCGTTTCTCGTTCAACTTCTCCTGTTCTGCACGGTGCGGAAGGAGCTCATACTGCTTTATTTCATCCTTTATATTGGCTAGATCAAATTGGTGTTTGCATTCTTTGGGACTTGGGGAGCATTTTAGGTATATTCGATGGCCATGGACATGCCCACACCCCTATAGAATACAATCGAAATGACGAAAAAATCAGAATTATTGAAGTGATCGTTCAGAAAGATTAATGATTATAGAATAAGGAACATACCAGACTCTACAACATCCAGGAATGGATTCATCCAATTCACGGCTAGAATGGGCATATTCAGCCTATCAAATTTCTTTACAGTGGACCAGAGAAGCTGATCCAGATACTTCTTTGTCCAGGAGATGGTCCCAACATTCGGGCTCCGCACAAAAGAAGTCCCTCTTTAACCCTCCATTTTTCGATCAAGCCCCTTGCATAGACGATGTTGGAGCGGGCCTCGGAGCCTAGGTCGCCTTAGTACGATTCTCCTAGCGACAAGGACTTTCCAGCCTTTTTGTCGGAGTGGTCCGTATAGCATCATGGGTTGGCTCCGAGAGGAAGAACCTTCCTTAATTTTTCTTTTCCCCTTGTCCAAGGGGTCAACATTGGAGGCCGCTAGACTCTAGAGTCTCGAGCTCAATATTTTTTCTTTCAACAAAAGAAAAGCATAAGTATTAGAGAAGAAAAGATATGGTAAAGAGAGAAATACAAGAGTCAGAGGTTGAACTAGCACCCAACTATTCCAACTTTATGTAGCTTGTTCTCCCTTAATAGGTTGATGTGTTTCAAATGTTGGTTCACCGAGGGGAAGAGGGCAAATGCTTCATGTGTAGGCACTATGAATGGTTGAAGCGGATCAATCGAGTTTACGAGTATGATACCTAGTACTACGATGGACCCCCATATCTTCCTTTTGAGAGATCCATATCCAAACAAAACATGATTCCTAATCATGATGTGAATCCTCCTTGTCCACTATGGAACATTATGTCTAGCGGGTCACGAAGTAGTAGAACTGCATGGCCCCCTGCATTCCTTTTGTTCTTTGGGACCTCACTTTGTAGAGTGCAAAGAGCTTCCATAGATTGAGTTGTATGTCTAGCTTTGACAAATTACTGATGAAAACTACTATGTTCTAGTAGCTCCCATGGGAAAGAAGAATAATAAATAAGGAAATATATGGCCTAAGGACCTCAGCTACACAAGGAGCACTAAATCCTCGCCAAATATAAATTGATGTTAAATTGGTTGTGAATTCGAAGAGTAAATGTAATTCGTTCATGAATCTGTGCCGAGACATGAGAAGGAAAGGCTAACATAACAGCAATATCACGTTTTGGAACATAATGCAAGAGAACATCCAAGAAATAAAATGCCTAGAACATTAGGTAAGCAGAAGAAACAAAATATATTAAATGAATGTTAAAGTATATGGAAGCAAAAATTAAGTTACCCATTGTCCATGTTTGCGATGTGAACAAGCTAACATAGTTTTTAATGGGATTGAATGAAGAATAGATCAGCATAAGGAATCAGATCTTGGTCATGAAGCCGTAACCCAAATTAGATCGTGCATTCTCCATGCTTCTAAATGTTGAGAAACAACAACAAATAAGGGAAAACAAAGTTTTGCATAGTGCTATGAACGTGAAGGGGAACTACAATTCCAAGAATTTTTATCAAGCCACTAAGACACAAACACCAGCGCCAAAGTTGAAGCAATTGTTGTACAAGACAAATAAAAATCAGCAAGGTTTTTCAGTAAGCAATCAATCATCACCTAAAATAAAAGCATACAAAAAGGAAAATAAAACATGTTCAGTGTGTCATTTGGATGGACATTCTCATTATACATGTTTTCTTGTACATGGTATACCAAATTGTTACAAAGAAAGGCATGGTGCTAATTAGGAATCCATGTTGGAGGAACAATTATAGAAAGTTGTTGAAAAAACCAATATTGTTACAACCTCTACATTAGAAGATGATGCTGAAATTCCTCAAGTCAACATGGTCGACTTTGCTGGTACGTCCAAAAATTCTAATAATTTTGTCACTCTTTACAAAAATGCAAGTTCTTGGGTAATAGACACTGGCGCTACGACTCATATTTCTTTTGACCTCAATAATCTCACCAAAATCAAACCCCTTCCTAAAACTATCAGTGTCCACCTTCCAAATGGACAACTCACCTTAGTATATCTCAAAGGAGATGTGAATTTAAACCTCCTCCTTAAACTTTCGGATGTACTCTACATCTCAAGTCTTAAAAAAAAATTACTTTCGGTCAGTGAACTCACCAAAATCAATTGCATAAATTTTTTTTTGTCTTATTCTCAATGTTTTTTCAGGACCCCAAGATTAGCAAAAACCTGGTTGTTGGAAAAAGAATAGGTGGTTTTTACTTCTTGGACTTTGAATCTTTTGAGACTGCCGCTGTTTTTTATCTTTCCAATAAATCTGCCAATAATGTTTCTGATTCATTCAATAAAATTTCTATCTATTCAACCACGATATGGCATTTACATATGGGTCACACACCTTTTTCAATTCATAAAAAGTTGGTTTTGGTATCCAAGTCGGTTGAGACATCATTAAATCATTGTGACATTTGTCACAAAGCCAAACAACATAAGCTCCCATTTCTAACAAGCACGAGTCATGCATCTCATCATTTTGAACTCTTGCATTTGGACTTATGGGGACCCTACAACACCCCCCACACTTACCGAAAGAAAATATTTTTTAACTATTTTAGATGGCTACTCAAGAACTACCTGGACATATCAACTTCACACAAAAACTCAAACATCTTCCATTATACAATCCTTTTTATCAATGGTTAAAACTCAATTTCAAGCTCAGGTCAAATCTGTCGTATCAGACAATGGGGGGGAATTTCTTGCCTTTACACTTGAAAACCTTTTTTTGAAAAATTGTAATCATACATCAAACTTATATTTACAAACTACGGTCGAATTGAAAGAAAACACAAACATCTCATTGAACAAACTCGAGCCTTAATTTTTCATTCCAAATCAACTATCAGTCTTTGGGTACATGCACTTTTAACTTCAACATATATCATTAACTGTTTACCAACCTCTACATCAGATTGGAAGTCCCTTTATGAAATCCTTTTCAATAAACCACCTAATCTAAACATGTTGAAACCTTTTGGAGGTCTGTTATTTTAAAAATCTTTCGCCACACAAATATAAGTTTTCCTCTAGATCGTTTAGATGAATCTTTGTTGGGAACAACCCTGGGAAGAAAGGATATAAAATATTCGATCTTGAATCCAAGAAAACAATTATCTCGAGAGACATTGTCTTCTACGAAACTATATTTCCCTATGCATGTCAACAATCAAATACTTTAAATACTGCTTAGAGTCTCAATTCTCCATTTCCACTCCTAGATCTTAGTACCCTAGATTCAAAACATACAACACCGGAAATTAACTTATAACTCCAATACCACCTGTGAATCCACAACCAAGCACACCCTCTGATTCCGTCTCTTCATTTGACAACCTCATCCATTCAAACACTCAAAACCAATCACTTCCCAACCTATCAATGAACTTTCTCTCTCCCCAATGGACGACCTGAATCTTAGACGAAGTACCCGCAACAAATATGCCCCAACATGGCTTAAAGACTATGTTGCTTGTACGAGATCTAAGGCCCCTGAGTCATAACATGTTGCTTATGTGTCTATAACTCTTGAACCATGCATTTTTTAGTAGAGGAATATATCTCTAGAGTGGAGACGAGGAATGGATGAAGAAATCAAGGCCTTAGTGGACAACCAGACTTGGACTCTAATCACGCCACCACTAGGGAAACATATTATTGGATGTCGATGGATCTACAAATTAAAAAACACCCAGACGGCAGCATAGCAAGATACAAAGCCAGACTCGTTGCCAAAGACTACACCCAGAAAGAAGGCTTGGATTTTTTTGAAAGCTTCACCCCGGTTGCAAGAACAATCACTATCCAAATGATTTTAGCATTAGTTGTTGCATATCGATGGCCCTTCCATCCCATTGATATTAACAATGTTTTTCAACATGGCTCTCTTGATGAAGACATCTATATGGAACCTCCTCATGGTTACGACATCGCACTAGGTCAAGTTTGTAAACTCAATCGGTTCTTCATTCAAACAGGTGTCGTGCCAATGGAATGTTGAACTAACCAAAGCACTTATATCTAAAGATTTTACACAATCTCCATATGATCCATGTATGCTTCAGCACCAGGGAGATGACAACATGTTAATTATATTAGCATACGTTGACAATCTTCTACTCACATGTTCATCTTTGGAATAAATACACGAGGTCAGGAAATCTCTAGACATGATATTTTCCATTAAAGATCCTTGAGATGCTAATTATTATTTGGGACTTGAGATTACAAGGACTTCGCATGGTATTTTCCTACATCAACACAAGTTTATCATGGACATCATTGTTATTTTTGGATTACAACATGGCAAGAAAACCTCTACCTCATTTCCAGGAGGCTTCAGTTTCCTCATGACATCGGGCTGGCATTGAAAGATCCGAGTCTCTATCAACAACGCATTGGCCGATTACAATAAATGGGTTTCACACGACCGGATATCTCATTTGCGGTACAATTATTGAGTTTTTTCATGCAATCACCCTAAGAAGAGCATTGACAAGCAGCACTCCAAATTGTCAAATACCTTCAGTACACATCCAAAAAGAGTCTATTCTATCCAATTCAAACATCCACAGAGTTAACAGCCTAATGTGACTCTGATTTGGGTGATTGTCCAACATCTAGACGATCTACATCAGGTTATGCAATATTTATTGGCAAGTCACTTATCTCTTGGAAAACAAAAAAGCTTACCACAGTAGCTCGCTCCTCCGCTGAAGCTGAATGTCCAAGGTTGGCATCAACCATGTGTGAAGTGTAATGGATACAATGGATCAAATCACATAGAATCCAGTTTTCCATGAGCCGACCAAACATATTGATATTGATGGGTGGGTCCCTTCACATGTTGTGGGGCCCAATTGAAGAAACTAAATAAAATATATGAAGATTTGTCAAAATATGGGGGATAGGTGGTTAGCTAAGAATTTCTAGGGGGAGGTTTATTCACTCTTATAAATTGAGTGCACTTGAGCCTCAATTCATCATCCCAAACATATCCATCAATCATAAGATCTCAATTTAGTATTTAAGAGAGGAAGAGAGAGAGAAGAGATTTAAGAATAAAGTTGTTCTTCTTGAATTTGTATTCGCGAAGGTTTTTCAGAAGTGTGTAATATTTATCTACTCTAGATATTTATTTTGATTATATTCTCTGTTTTTACCGTCTATTTTGGGTTTCTACTCTATATATTTATCTAGATTATATTCTCTCTGTAACCTTGCTATTGGTAATAATGGAAGTTTCGCTGATGGGATCCGTGGACTAGCCCTATATTGGGTGAACCAATTTAAATTTCTGCGTCTATTAATTTATCATATTTGCATCGTCGATACCCCGATTTCAAAACTTTAGCTGTGTGCCCAACAAGTGGTATCGGATCTAGATTCAATGTTGATATCAGCTTATCATATGCTAAATGGATTCGACACAAGAAGAAACCACCAAAGACAACGCAGCTAAATGGAATGGCCGAAAGATTCAACAAGACTTTGGAGGAGAGGATACGATGCCTACTATCTCAAGCAAAGTTGTCTGAAGAATTCTGGAGAGAGGCTATTCTGACAGCAGTCTCTCTACTTAATCTCTCGCCATGTGTTCTCTTGGGTATAAAACTTCGGAGAAGGTGTGGTCAAAGAAAGAAATTTCTAACGACCATCTTTAGGTTTTCAGGTGTAAGGCTTACGTTCACGTCCCGAGGGATGAACGATCCAAGCTTAATCCCAAGACTCGCCAATGTGTCTTTATCGAATATGGCCAAGATTATCTTGGATTCAGATTTTATGATCCAGCTACTAAGAAGCTTATCAGAAGTCGTGATTCCATGTTCGTTGAAGACGAAACCATCGTGGATATTGGAACGGGTAGCAAAGATGATGCTAAGCGAGACGGTGATTCAACAAACTTGAGGGTTGTAACGACCCTAATTCGGGCCTAGCAGTTTTGGTGAAACGTACTAAATAAAACGAAACGTTCGAATGTAAATTTAAAACATAGTTCGAAAACATTAAAGTTCAACAAAATAATTTAGAGTGTTCTCCAAAGACCGGACTCTATCACCTGACAACCGACGACCTCTTCCCCATGCCCTCCTCATACCTCGTCCGCGTCACCTACAAAATCTGTAAAGCGGTCACAATTTATTAAAGGAAACTTCACACACGCTACACATTATCTTTTCATTTCTTAATTAAACCGTACACCCACGCGTGAATCATTCCTTTTTAACCGTTTTCTTATTTACTTCTTCTTTTACCCTTATCATTCCCCTCATACTTTAACTTTACTGTTGCCGAGAGTAACATGCTCGGTGCATGTCCCGCCCAAGCCAACCGTTAGCTGTTGGATGACTCGACGGGCCATATGCTTCCCTTCCCCGGGTGGGTACTTAGGCGCTACCCCTTTTTCCACCCGGATCCGTTCTGCCCTTTTCGTACGTATATTTTCCTCTTTGAAACTTATCGTTCCCTTCATCAGGCATGCCCTTCCTTTGGCGAATCGTGTGCTAGGCACGATGCCGGGTTCGGTCAGACGGTCCATCCTTCCTCACCCCGAGTCTTATTACCATTATCTCTTTCATTCGTGTCTTTTCTTTCTTCTTTATTAACACAATCCCGTTCCCTATGTCTGAACCTTTCCTTACTATATTGTGTTCACTTCGCTTACCGTTTGCTTTCGCTTGTTATAATCTTCCCTTGCTTCCATGCATTTCGTAACAGGTCTTAGTACTCGATTTCCGACTTTAATGTCTTATTGTTAACTATGTGATTACCGTAGACCCTATGTGTCCTTTTCCTCCCACGATCTGACGTTGAGACGTAACGAAAACACTCCAATTTAGTATTTCCACGATAATTCCCTTCTTAAAAATTCGCGATAATTTGTGATGTAACTAGGATCCGCGATAATTTTTGTGCTAAAATCAAAATCCGCGATAATTTGTGCTAGAATCAACTCCGTGACAATTTTACACTTCAAGCATTTTCGCGATAATTTCCCACAGAATCGTTTTCGCGATAATAATTGCCTTTCTCAAAAACCGCGATAATTTTCCAAAGCGTGCAAATTCGCGACAATTTTTCAAGCACAAAATTTCCGTGACAATTTCCTTCTTTCGCGACAATTTCCGAATTTTCGTGTCTTAATGATAATTAACTCGTTTTTGGGCCTCCCCACCCCTATTTATAGACATCCTAACTTTTCTAATTCACACTATAACCCCTCATTCTATTCATTTTGACCCCTCCTTTATCTTTTGCTTTACTTTTCTATTTTTCGTTACCTTTTACGTTCTTTCATTCTCGTATCCCTCGTTATTCCTTGTCTAGACTTTACCGCTACATTCCCTACTATTTGTTCCATCATATCTTTTTTCCTGGCTATTACATCATTCCCCACTCATTTTGAGTTTCGTCCCGAAACTCGTGCGTACCAATCTTCCATTAACTCCGACGCTCTCTGTCTAATCTCTCGTTCCGTTTCCCATGTAGCTTCCCTCTCTCCTTGATTGGACCATTGTTCTTTCACCATGGGGATTTGTTTGTTTCTGAACCTTCTTTCCTCCATGCCTAGGATCTTTACTAGGACTTCCTCGTACGTTAGTTCCGGGGTTATCTCTATGGGTTCCCCTACACATTCTTGAATTCCTTCAGTCACCCTCCTCCTCAGTTGGGATACATGGAACACATTGTGTATCCCCCTCATTTCCTCCGGAAGCTTCAGCTGATATGCTAGGTTTCCGATCCTTCGTTCCACCTCGTATGGTCCGATATACCGTGGACTCAGCTTCCCTGTCCTTGTTGTCCTTAGCACCCCCTTCATCGGTGATACCTTTAGGTAGGCGTGATCCCCAACTTTTTGTGTCTGCCCAACTTTTGTATCGTTCATGTGCCGCCTTAATGTTCTTTCGTACCACGGCCACATTTCAATGGTGACTTCCACCAATTCTGTCCCCATGGTCGTTCTCTCTCCCACCTCATCCCAGCATAGCGGTGTACGACACTTCCTCTTGTACAATGCCTCATATGGGCCATGCCAATGCTGCTCTGAAGCTATTATTGTACGCAAATTCCACTAGCGGTAGGAAATCCTCCCAACCTCCCTTAAACTCCAGCACACATGCCCGTAACATATCCTCCATAATTTGGTTGGTTCTCTTGGTCTGACCATCCGTTTGTGGATGATAGGCTGAGCTCATGCATAACTGGGTTCCGAGCGATTTCTGTAAACTTTGCCAAAATCTAGACGTGAATCTCGGGTCTCTGTCTAACACGATGTTTACTGGAACTCCATGTAATTTGACTATGTTATCCACATATATTCTGGCTAGCCTGTCCACTCCGTACGTTGTCTTGACTGCTAAGAAGTGAGCCGCCTTCGTAAGACGGTCCACCACCACCCATATCGCGACGTTCTTCCGTGGGCTCTTGGGTAGTCCTACCACAAAGTCCATGCCGATGCTATCCCATATCCACTCTGGGATCTCTAAGGGTTGTAGTTCGCCTCTCGAGCGTTGGTGTTCGGCCTTAACTCGTTGGCAGTTTTCGCATTTGGCCACAAAGTTTGCAATCTCGTTTTTCATTCAATTCCACCACTAGTGCGTCTTTAGATCCCGATACATCTTAGTACTTCCTGGGTGAACTGAGAAAGCTGAATTGTGTGCTTCTGCCATAATCTTCTTCCTTAGCTCTGGCATGTTTGCTACCCATATACGTTCATTCATTCGGATTACCCCATCGCTTCCTTTGCTTATTTCTGATTTATCGGTTCTGTTTCCCTCTTTTCGCATTACGGGTTTCTCGGGGTCTGATATCTGTGCTTCTAGTACCTCCTCCAGTATCCCTGGCTTCGCGGTAACCGTCCCTAACATGACTGTGGTCGACTCTACCACTTCCAGTTGTAGGTTCTCCATTTCCCTTATCAACGTGTTGGCTAGCACGCCATGAGTCTTCCTGCTCAGTGCGTCGGCCACCTGGTTTGCCTTTCCGGGGTGATTATGGATGTCTAGATCGTAATCCTTTATCAGTTCCAACCATCTCCGTTGTCTCATATTAAGTTCCTTCTGAGTGAATAGGTACTTCAAACTCTTGTGGTCGGTGAATATCTCGCACTTCACACCGTACACGTAATGTCTCCAAATCTTGAGTGCGAATACCACCGCGGCTAATTCCAAATCATGTGTTGGGTAGTTTAACTCATGTATCTTCAATTGACGAGATGCATATGCTATAACTTTCCCTCCCTGCATCAGTACACACCCGAGTCCTTCCTTCGATGCGTCGTTGTATACCGTGAAGTCATGTCCTGGTGTGGATAATACTAGTATTGGTGCATATGTCAATTTCATTTTGAGACATTCGAAACTCTCTTCACATTTCTCATCCCACGTATACCTCGTTTCCTTTCGGGTCAAATTTGTCAACGGTTTAACAATCTTTGCGAACCCCTCGATGAACTTCCGATAGTACCCGGCCAATCCTAAGAAGCTCCTTACTTCTCGAGCATTTGTCGGTCTGGGCCAATTCGTCACTGTCTCTATCTTTGTTGGGTCTACCGTCACCCCTCCTGCTGATATCACGTGGCCTAGGAAAACTATGTTGTCCATCCAGAATTCACACTTGTTGTATTTGACATACAACTTCTCTTGTCTGAGAGTCTGTAATACTATTCTCAGATGTTGCTCGTGTTCCTCCTGGTTGCGAGAGTAAACTACGATGTCGTCAATGAACACCACCACGAACTTGTCTAGGTACTGACGAAATACCCGATTCATCAAATCCATGAAAATTGTTGGGCCATTAGTCAATCCAAACGGTACTACCGTGCATTCGTAATGGCCGTACCTCGTTCGAATGGCTGTCTTCGGTATGTCTCCTTCTCTTACTCGGATTAGATGATACCCTGACCTCAAGTCTAATTTTGAGAACACCTTCGCGCCTTGTAACTGATCAAACAAGTCGTCCATCCTAGGCAACGGATACTTGTTCTTTATCGTGACCTTGTTTAACTCCCGGTAGTCGTAACACAGTCTCAACTCGCCGCTTTTCTTTCTAACAAATAACACTCGTGCTCCCCAAGGGGAGTTCCTTGGCCTAAGAAATCCTTTTTCCAGTAGCAACTCAATCTGCTGTTTCAGTTCCTGCATTTCTCTGGGTGCCATTCGGTACGGAGTCTTGGAGATAGGTTGTGTTCCACGGAGTAGTTCTATTTCCATTTCCACCTCTCTCTTAGGCGGTTGACCCGGTAGCATCTCAGGAAATACATCACTGTATTCACAAACCACTGGAACGGACTTCAATGGCGTCCCTTCCTTCTCCGTCTTGAGGAATGCTAACCAGTTCGATCGATCCTTATATTCCCCATCCTCACTCATAATCGGTTTTCCGACCATGTCCTTTCTCCCTTCCCGCGGCGTACTAAAAGTGATCTTAGGTTCCCGACATCACACCTGCGCATCGTACTTAGATAACCAATCCATTCCTAGTATGGCATCGAATCTCATATCCCCTAAGTCAATCAAATCTGCCTCTGTTCGCACTATGTCCACTTCCACCGTGCATCCTTTATAGATTCTATTTGCCTCCATAGCTTTGGATCCCGGTGTTTTTACTTTGATTTTAGCGTTACTTCCCATTATCCCAAACCGTTTCGCTAACTTCTCCGACACAAACGAATGTGTCGCCCCACAGTCAAATAATACGAAAGCTGTAAAGCCGTTAATAAGTAGTGTACCTACCACGACGTCTTCAGGCTCCGAGGCATGTTCCTTGTTTACAGCGAACACTCGAGCATTTCCAGTAATCCTCTCCCTTGCCCTGTTTTTGGTTACCCCGGTTTCGATCCTCCTCCTCTTCGGGCTATCTTTGGCAAAATGTCCTTCCTAGCCGCACTTGAAACAACTGTTGGTTCCTACTCGACATTCTCCAAAATGGTTCTTCCCGCATTTGGCGCACGCCGGCCTGATCGGGGGTCCTTGTGCCGATCTGAAACTCTCCGTAGTGATCTTTCCTTTCCACTCTCCCCGTCCCTGAACTTCGTTCCTCGCAGAGCTTCTCGTGCGTTCCTTATCCATTCTCCGCAATCCTCCATCTACTCGGACTGCCGCCGCCACCAAACTCGAAAATTCTTCGTCGTCGCGGCCATACATAGTCAGTTTCACCTTTTCATTCAGCCATTCTGTAAAGCGGTGCATCTTTTCCTGTTCACTCCCCATGATCTCGGGGGCTTACCTGTCTAGTTCTATGAATTCCTGCATGTACTCCATTACGGGGCGGTTTCCTTGAGTCAATCTGTCAAACTCGGCCCTCTTATCTTTCTTAAGTCCTTTCGGCACGTAGTAATCCAAGAATGCATTCTTAAACTTCTCCCAAGAGATGGGTCCATCCTTCAGTAGTGAGGCCGACACGCTCCCCCACCATCGGGCAGTGCTACTGTCGAACCATAGCAGGGCCAATCCTGCCCTAAGCTCCTCTGGGGCTTCGATTAGCTCGAACATCTTCTCAAGGCGGATAATCCACGCCTCCGCGTCCCCCATCTTATCCCCCGTGAAACTGTTCATCCCAGCCTTCCTTAACGCCTCATTGAGTACATTCTACCCTTTTCGGGTCTTGCCACTAGTTCCATTGCACGGAGTTTCCCCTCTCCGTCTGTCCCTGTCTTATTGCGCTAACTAGGGAACTCGCCTTGGTTTGGAACAGATCCCTGAGACTTTCTTGGCTGAACATGAGAGGCGTCGATGAATCCGCAACCGGAGTCTCTGTAGCCAGTGCCTTTTCTGATGCATTGCTATCCTCCTCTCGGTTTCCATGCGCTCTCGTCCTAGGCGCCATTTCTACATTAAGCTTTCGTTATGTCTATGCCTACTCATCTCATCCGTTACATTCTATGCCCATCCCTTGCTATGGTCGGTTGTCCTCCTACGAGTTTCCTAGACTCTTCTACGTAGGAACGCACCGTTACCGGTTTAGTAACGATGTTACGCTCCGATAACATTTTGTAACGACCCTAATTCGGGCCTAGCAGTTTTGGTGAAACGTACAAATAAAACGAAACGTTCGAATGTAAATTTAAAACATAGTTCGCAAACATTAAAGTTCAACAACATAATTTAGAGTGTTCTCCAAAGACCGTACTCTATCACCGGACAACCGACGACCTCTTCCCCATGCCCTCCTCATACCTCGTCCGCGTCACCTACAAAATCTGCAAAGTGGTCACAATTTATTAAAGGAAACTTCACACACGCTACACATTATCTTTTCATTTCTTAATTAAATCGTACACCCACGCGCGAATCATTCCCTTTTAACCGTTTTCTTATTTCCTTCTTCTTTTACGACTTCTTCAGAAGTCATGATTCCATGTTCGTTGAAGACGAAACCATCGTGGATATTGGAACGGGTAGCAAAGATGATGCTAAGCGAGACGGTGATTCAACAAACTTGAGGGTTATACCTCCGACAACGTTGTCAGGACATATTGGAAATGATGAATTTCATTCACCTGATTATGAGGATGAATCAGAAGTTCCTAAAGATGTTCCAGTTGACGATACTGATGAGGGTGAAGATGGAGTACCTTGTTGGTTCTTCACTTCTTACTATTAGATCAGGTAGAGTTATACAACGCTCTACGAGATATCCACCATATCAATATGTGTAATTGACTGTTGGGGGTGAACCAGAATCCTATGATGAAGCATTGAATGATGAATTCAAGAAGAAGTGGATTGAGTCTATGAATGACGAGATGAAGTCATTGCATGAGAATGAGACTTTCGAGCTTGTAAAATTGCCTAAAGACAAAAGGCTATGAGGAATCAGTGGGTTTTCAGGATTAAGCATGATGATCATAATCCACAACCATGGTTTAGAGCAAGGCTTGTCGTGAAGGGATTCAGTCAAAGAAAACGAATTGACTTTGACGAGATATTCTAACCCGTTGTGAAGATGGCATCCCTTCAGACTATGCAGTGGTTAGCATCATCTCTCAATCTAAAGATTGAACAAATGGATGTGAAGATTGTCTTCCTACACGGTGATTTGGAAAAAGAAATCTATATTCATCAACCATAAGGCTTTGTGAAGAAGGGGAAAGATGACTATTTTGCAAGCTAAAGAAGAGTCTTTATGGCGTGAAACGGGCACCGAGATAGTGGTATAAGAAGTTTGAGTATGGCATGGGGGAGCAATGCTACATGAAGATTACATGAGATCACGGTGTCTTCACGAAAATTTTTTCTGAAGATAATTTTATCGTACTATTATTGTACGAGGACAACATGCTTATTGTTGGTCAAAACTGTTTCGAGGATTGTTGAGTTGAAGCAGCAATTGAGTAAGTCTTTTGCGATAAAAGACTTGGGACCAGCGGAACAAATTCTTGGCATGAATATCACGAGAAACAGGAATGCCAAGAAGTTATGGTTGTCACAATGGAAGTACATTGAGAAAGTACTTCGAATATTTAACATGGACAAGTCTAAAGCGGTTAGTTGTCCTCTTGATAATCACTTTAGATTGAGTTCTAGCCCTTCTATAGATAAAGAGAAGGACAAGATGGCTACGGTGCCATATGCTTCAGCTGTTGGAAGCATGATGTATGTCATGACGTGTATGTGGCCAGACATTGCTCACCCTGTTAGAGTTGTGGGTCATTTTCTATCGAAACCGAGCAAGTAGAATTGGGTTGTAGTGAAGTGGATCCTTAAGTATATACGTGGAACCTAAGGTGATCTTATATTGGTTGGATACACAGATGTATTTGTGTTTTGGAGAAGGTGATTTAATATTAGTTGGATACACGGATGTTGACATGGCAGGAGATGTTGACTCGAGGAAGTCTACATCTAGATACCTGATTATGTTTTAAAGGGGAGCTCTTGCATGACAATCTAAACTCCAGAAGTGTGTTGCTCTTTTGACAATGGAGGCTGAGTTTATTGCAGTAACTGGAGCTTGCAAAGAGTTATTGTAGTGAAGAAGTTCTTAAAAGAACTCGGAATCGATCAGCAGAATAATCAACTATTCTGCGATAGTCATAGTGCGATTCATCTAGCGAAAAATGTTTCGTTTCACTCGAGATCCAAGCATATTGATATGAGATATCGTTGGATTCACGAAGTGTTGGAGAAGAGACTGTTCCGGCTTGAGAAGATCCCCACTGAGGAGAATGGATCATATATGATGAAAAAAGTTTTGTCAATATCAAACTTTGAGTACTGTCGAGCTATACTTGGATTGGTGGACTCCTCCATGTGCAAGGAGGGGGAGAATTGATAGGTGGGTCCCTCCACATGCTACGGGCCCACATGAAGAAAATAAATAAGATATATGAAGATTTGGTCAATATTTGTAGGATAAGTAGTTAGCACCAAGAGGATTTCTATGGGGAAGTATATTTTCCCTACTCCTATAAATTGAGGGTACTTGAGGCTCAATTGATCATCTCAAACAAATCTACCAATCACAATATCTCATTTGAGTATTCAATAGAGGAAAAGAGTAAGAGAGAGAGAATAGATTCAAGAAGAAAGTTGTTCTTCTTGAATTCGTGTTCCTGAAGGTTTTTCATAAGTGTGTAATAGTTATGAATATTTCCTAAATATTCGGGGAGTATCAAAATAGTTGAGGGGTAGCCGTAGTGTTGGGTAAACACTGTTTTTACCGCCTATTTTGAGTTTCTACTCTAGATATTTATCTAGATTATATTTTCTCTGAATTCCTGATATTGGTAATAGTGGAAGTTTCTCTCATGGGATCCGTGGACTAGTCCTATTTTGGGTGAACAAATTTCGGTGTCTATTTATTTATTATATTTGCATCGTCGATATTTCGATTTCATAACTTTCGTTGTGCTCCCAACAAATATAGATTGCCATATAGTATGTGATCTCTACAAATAGGAGTAATCCTCCCAAAATGCATGCCCTCTAAACTCCAAATTGTTTATCTCTTTACTAAGTCATTACCATCTTTGCCTTTTGAAGATTTTCTTCTCAAACCGAGTTTGCTCAATCCCTCCCAACATCTAGTTTGACGGGGGGTATTAGACAACTATATATGGAAAAAAGCAAGTCGTATGGCATATAACAAAGATTGGTAGATTCCATGGAACAAGCAACTTATCAGTAGGAATGGCAAATCTTATGGATAAAGATTAGCATAAATCAAGGTATAAATCTTTATCATTGATTAGATTGTCTGTATAAATCAATAATTGTATGTATATCAATTGTTCATAATAAACAACACAACTTTCTACGAGTTTCATTTCTTCAATTGTTTTATTTTCAAAACAAAACTCACATATTGTTGGTCCAACCTTATACATCGATTATGTCACACATAATTAAGTGAACTAATACATTAAAAAAACATCATTGAATGATCAAAAACTCAGACTAAAATATTTTAAGATGAGATCAACTTCGATACAATGTTTGTAGAAATCCAATTTGCAGTTACCACCATTTGTCAATAATCCTTGCTTTGATAGAACTTCCAATGATTTTTTACCTGCAATGCCAACCTTATGTGCCATAACTTAGCTCTTTCTTTCTCCTTTTGGGTTGCTATTGATGTTGTCCTAACAACAATATTACCTTGATAATTATACAAATTATTTTTTCCTCGAATTCCTTTCATCAATCACCATGCATAGTGTAGTCATGACCTCCATTACTCCACTATTCATGGTTATTATAAAGTATTTCCTTGACAATGCTTTCAAAGAAATGAAATTCTTTGCCAAGCTAGGTACATATCTTATGTTGGTCAATGTTCTGTAGGATCCATCGTCATTCTGTAGTCAGACTGAGCTAATTCCCTTGGTGAGACATGGATTTTTGTTTTATGTGTACACAATTTATCCATCTTTTTCTTTGAGATCAAAGAACCAATCACGGTGAGCACACATGTGGTGACTACAACCTGAATCCAAAATCCATGGTCTTGAAATTTTGATCGATGGATAAACAACCAAAGAAAGGTCTTAGTTGTCATCATACTGAACTAAATTTGAATTAGTGGTTGTTTTTCCTTTTCCAAAGATTGCCAAATTCTTTAATTTGAAACAATCTTTCTTCCAATGTCTTTTCTCCCGACAAAAAGTTCATTCATTCTTTTTCGGTGTAGCTTTGGAGTTCATTTTTTCCTTTATCTTGCCATGTACAAGTAGAGCTTCAGTATTTACACTTTTATTTTACTCTTATTTTTTCCGCATTTCGTAGTTATGCAGTGAACTACATACTTCATCATGAGAAATTTCTCTCTTTCCATTTAAAAGTGTAGTCTCAAGGTGCTCGAACTCACTCGAAAGAGATCCCAACAATATCAACGCCAAATCATCATCTCTAAACACCACATCCACATTCATCAAGTGTGAAATTAGCTGATTGAAGATAGCAATGTGATCATTTAAACATGCCCCGCAACATTATTAAACAGATACAACATCCTCTTAGATGAAGCTTACATTGGATACTTATCTTCAAGAATTGATCCCCTAACACCTCCCATAGTTTTACAGCATAAGTCTCTCTCGACAACTTGTACTTCAATTTTTTCGAGAGCCATGATCGTATGTAATCACAAGCTAGACGATTTAGTGTTAGCCAATATGCATCATTCATTTCTCCGGGTTTTGATTTTTGGATGAAAATATCAAGACGTAGATGGACAATCATATCTTGAATATCATTTTGACATATTCCAAAGTAACTAGATCCATAAATGATATCTCCCAAAAATAACAACCTAGCTGGACTAAATCTCCACCGCAAGTTTGGCGCTTGTTATACTTGGTCTTACCATGGTAGTATGACCAGCGAGTATAACATTCGTCATTTACTATAAAATAAAAAATAACAACGTCAATGATAATCAAATGACAAAGAGTAACTTTTCTTATGTGGAATATCAGACTAGATGCAACCACAAAGCATACTTAGTATAACATTGTTCTGATACCAATTGTTCCAGAATCGTAATATTTTATGATTATTGAATAAATAAATGTGAGTAACACCAGAATTTAAAGAGGTTCGGTAAAAATATGTCTATTTTTCTATGATTAAGAAATATTACAACCTAAGAAAGAAGAAATTAAAATAAGATGTAATTAAGAAAAATAGTATTCTACAATTGCAAGTCTCTTGCTATGATTTAGAGATGATTTTAAATGAATTGCATTCCTATTTATAGGCAAATTATAAAGTATGAACACACATGTGAATATAGAAATCAATCTTTGATTTGTTATTTCTATAATAAAAAAATATTGGTTATATTTCCAAGTAGGGCTATTCTTCATTTCTATAATCAATTTTTTTAAAAAAAAATGTTTTTTAGTATCAAATGGTCTATCGCTCATACCGATCATATCAGATGAACCGAAACAGAATTTCAAACCGATATAAAAACATGAAATTATTTGTGTAACATATACGACATTGTTTGTTGCCCATGTATTGAATGATGTGTGTAACTAGTACGGCATTACATTTGTATGTAACATTGTTTGCCGTATTGGCTCAAGTTGGGTTTCCATCCTAGAGAGTTGCCAACACAATTTGAAATGTTTCAGAGGCAACAACGCATGTTTATTTCAATGATCGATAGGAAAAGTTACGAGCAATTAGTATTGGTGCATGTGAGTACATGAGGGGAATTTCCAAACGCCATAGGTCAAAGCTATGCAATACATCTTTAGCAAATCTTAGATAGTTTGTAATGAAAGAAAGAAATTACGGTGAGTCTATTGGATCAACATTTTTTTGAAGGTATCTACATATGACTCGTGGTAAATTAATATTTTATAATTTGATTTATTGAATCCAACGCTTTTACCCTTCAATGTGTACAAGTTTGCCGCGATGGTTTTAGAGATAATTGTCCCAACAATATGCATTGATGACACCCCCACAATAGAAAGTACACATGGTTATAATTTTATTGGCTCTCGCCTTTATGCGAACAATAGCATTTTCCATATTACTTACGCAATCGTAGGTGGAGAGTCAAATGACACATGACTCTAGTTCTTAGAGCTCGTTGAAAGTGGCATTTGTTTTTCTACAATTAATGAGGAATAATTGTTTATGATTATGCATGATCGTGGAAAATGGTTGGTTCTGATAGTAGATAATTTATTTCATCGCATTGGGGTTAGTCCATGTGGTTTTTATAATCTATATCTTACGTTGCATATGTGTGTGACACGTACAGCATTGATTGCGACACACATATTGAATGATCTGTGTAACATGTATAGCATTGTATATGTATGTGACAATGTTTGTAATATTGAATGTTGGCCAAGTTAGGTTTGCATCCGAGAGAATTACTAACCCAATTTGGAGTATTGCAAAGGAAACAAGACAGGTTTGTTTCAACCCATGTTTTCATAATGGCCGGTGTACCGGCGAAAATCGGGCGGAATCGATATTTCGACCGTTAACGCCTAGTACGAGTTTCCTAGTTGGAACCCAGATTTTTCTGGTCGATCCTGAAAAAAAAATTTATTATATATTATTTTTTACATTTTTTTTAGAATAAAAATATATATATACCGGTCGTATTTGTCTGGATTGAAACGGTATTCTGGACCGGTATGAAAACATTAAACTTTCAACATCGATTAAAATAATTATGACAAATTACTATACCAACATATGAGTACTTGAAAAATACCAAAAGACCATTGATTAATTGCTTTTTTCAAGGCTATATGCAAGTGTGAGGACCAGTATATCGAGGCCCATGTCAAATGTAATTTTTTATACATTAAAAAAATTACAATAATTTTTTATTATTTTTAGAGTCAAACCCGAAAAACTTGTGATCCGACCTAAAACCATGTATAGGGTGGTACCAAACAAAATATCGATATTGATCGGTATTTTAGGTACCGATTGATATACCGCCATATAAAACATTGCTCATTTCTTGCCATCGACTAAATTAACCAACATAAATTTTGAGAATTGAATCCACGCATATTACAAACTATCGGGAAATGTAACGTAGCAAGGGATTAAAATTGATGAAACTTCCAAAGTCTGACGATCAAAACTACATGTTTAATCTTTTGAAATTCAATGTTATAATTGAAAACTTTGGGAATAAATTATACTACAAAGATTAAACTTTGAGAACTAATTTAGGGACATGTTTTAACATCAACATATTTTGGGAAACTAAAGTTTATCAAAATTATGAAATTTGAAGACCTCAACAAAGATCGAAACCTTGAGAACGATCTTTTGCATCTCGTCCAAGAGAAATATTATATTTCAATCCAATTCTACTAATAGCATTATAGTAGGACACTTATTCAATCCGAACGAACCGAATTCTCTATGTTCATATTCGTTCATATTTTATTCGAACAGAAATTCATATTTGAACATTGTTCAAATAATTATATGATTGTCCATGATCGCTCAAATAACTTGTTCGAATATGTTTGAATAATTTATTGGAAGATGTTCTTCGATCTATTTAATTTGAATTTAGTATTGAAATTCAATATACTAAAATTGATTTTTAGATTAAAAATTGAACATTAAAACAATATAATTTCATATTGAAAAAATAAGAGAAAACATTATAATAACTATAAAAAATGTGAAATATAATGTGAAAATTATGCCTTGGTCCTCATACTTTAATGGTTTTGGTAAATTTAGTCCTCGAAGTTTATTTGTGGTGTTTTGAGTCCTTAAACTTTGTATAATTTCTACTATTCATCCTCGTAGTTTTGGACATTTGGCAAAATCGGTACTCAAAGTTCATATTTAGTCCTCAAAATTAAATCGAACAAAATCGGTTCCCGCAGTTTACACAGTGGCAAAATTAGTCCCATTAGTTTTTAAAATTGGCTAAATTGGTTCTTTTAAGTTAGATGTTAATTCACGTCAATTCAAGCACTATGTCTATGCGTTTCTCTCGGTTTCAATTAAAGAATCATGTCTACGTGTTTCTTTCCGCTTCCTTGCTTGCTCCGGCGAATCCGCGAAAGTAGGTCATCTTATTCTATTTTTGTGTTGTGACTATCTTTCTGAGAAAGGTTCAATCGGTTTGTGATGTCGATCCAAAAAGGGTTTCAATCGATTTGTGATGTCGATCCGAGAACGGACCAAATTTGCCAAATTCATGAAATTACGAAGACCAAATATGTCATCACCAAATTTCAAGAACTTTAATTGCACAAATTAAAAACTTTAGGGACTAAATTTATCTCACACATAAAACTTGGAGAATCAGTTTTCCAAATGTGGGAAGTAAGATGATCAATTTTGCCAATCATAGAGTATATGGATATAATTTGACACAATTGCAAATGTATGATGACCAAAATTACCACTATAACTAGGAAACTACGAGAACCAAATTTGTGTGTCGTCCAAATATAATATATTAGAGTTTTTTAACTCTAATATTTAATAATATATTTATACTAAATATAAACATAATAATATATTTGTTCAACGTTAATATTTGTTAATGAAAATATTAATATTCGCTCAAGTTATAAACGAAAATGAAATAATATTTAAATAAAATTTATAATTATATTCGAACGAATGAACATGATCAAATATTAAACGAACACATTTAGAACATGTGTTGTTCGGATAGCATAGTAGCACTACATTATAACAATTGATAACCTCAATTTGTTAAAATGAATATACATTTTTTATGGATAGTGTCGATTTAAAAACATGAGTGCGAACTGCGAAGTGCCAGCAAAATTTGTTTTTGGTCGGATTTGATTGCAAAAAGCTAAAAAAAATACCATCGTCGCCTGGACCAAAGTTACAAGATGACAGAGACATGTCATTTTTCCGTTACGTAAATAATGATTGGAGAAGAGAATTCGAGAGCGTGGATGGATCGAACCAAAATTGTGAATTTTTCTTTTTTCCATTCCCAGAGAAAGATGGTCGAAGAAGCGAATTCCGATCTATGAGATTATCCGGTGAAAGTCAATTACATTGGACTTTAGATTGATTGTTTTCTCTTATCCTTTTTCCCACGATCTTTGAGAAAACAATAAAAAGATTGCATTTTCATTCAACCCCAGAAAATTTCTGCAGCTCATTGACTGCTGCCCTTGTTGGTGAGTCTTTTTATTCATTCTTTACCTTTACGTTTTGGGAGCTTTTGCTTTTTGCGTCTATTGCTTGCTAATACGGTTAATGCTGCCCTTGACATTCACGATTCTTGAGCGTGTTGGGAAAGGCTTCTATTATGTTNCCACCCAGATCATGTATCTCACTAGATGGGGCTCCCGCTTTGGATTCCCCGTGCACCAGAACCTGCAGATGTACTTCACCGTTTGCATTCATTCACGAGTGAGCGAGGGCAGGATTGGTGTACAATTCACGCACATTGGATCTCTATGTGAGAGAACTTCGAAGACCACTTGTGCTGTGAATTAGAAGGAGTCAACGAAGATACATACTTTGCGTGGTACACGTCACACGGGGTGATACATCTAGCGGTCAGGTCGGATGAAACCAACAGGTGGAGAGGGGGCTTCGCTGAGCCAATAGCTCATGTGGTAAACGTCACAATGTTATTTCATTTTATAAGTAATTTACATACTAACTTGTGTGTATATTTAGGTTAATGAAGTGGGCGACATAGCTAAGCACAGTATGCAGGGTGACGTGGAAGCATCACAAAGATTACGGGATGTGGGAGCGTTCACATATTCACAGGTGTACAGGCACTGGCCGTCACCGCACTACACATCTCCCGGTAGCGGATTTTCTCCTCCACCTCATAACGGTACGGGACAGACTTCTAACCCAACGCAGGCGTTCCCAACAGCTCCACAGTACCTTTCTACTGGGCAGAGTTCTTGGATGCCTCCGTATACCACACAACAGAATGATCCCCGACCCGGTCCAAGTGAGCCACCACCAATGCGTCGAGGTCGTAAGCCACGCAGAACATACAGAGAACCTCCTAGTCAGCCAGAACCATATGATGATAATATAGACTTTGATTTCCTTTGTTAAACATTTTTACATTTCATTATAACAATTTGTCAAAAGTATAACTTTATTTATTACCTTTACAAGTATAAATTTTTCACAAGTATAAATAAATGTTTAATTATCGATATCCATGTTAGTTTGTATCCTTATTGTTCATCTTCGCCCATCTATGCTCTTTTTTGAACGGGAATGGTCATGCCATAGAATTCATCTAGGGTTAGTCCACTCGTACTCAAGCCGTAAAGAGTTTATGAGTGTATGCTCATACGTAGCTCTAAGAACATCAAGGGTCGAGTTGCATATGAACATATTATCAGGTTCACAACGAATTCTTTTTGCAGCTCTAATCGCGTGTGAGCAAGGAACCCTGTAAGTGTGTCATTTATAACATGTGCATGTCTGTCTTTGCAGGTCAACAGTGTGTATGTATGACGCATGCTTCTTCCGCTTTCCATATCAATTTGGCTACGAGCCGATCACTGTCCCACATTTTTATGGTGTGGTGGTTAACTTTTCTCTTTGACCGACTGTAGAAGTTTTGTGCTGCAGCCGTGAGCACATCCGTATTCCTCACCATGCCAGCAATTTCACGCCTCCGCTCAATAAATGTTCAGTTCACTTGATAGAACGTGGCCATCACAATCTTACAAATAGGTAGCCGACGAGCAACCTTCAAAGCTCCATTAATCGCTTCTACCTGATTAGTTGTTAGCGTTCCATACCGCTTCCCCAAGTCATGGGTCAACGTCCACTTCATTTTATCCTTCGCGTATAACCATCCCCATGCATCAGGCTTTATGTTCTGTATCTCCATCATGTCGTGTTGCCTTTTATACTCCTTAGACCGCGCTCATGCTCTGTACGCAATTGTTTTTAACGAATAAGGGTACGTACAATTTTAACTACTTTTCATTAATAAAAAAATAAATATATTTAATATTTTATTATAGGTGACATTTAGAATATATAATTATATATGATGAGAACTTTAGGATCGGGTACCTAGTGATGGGTAAGGCCCAGCAACCGTTGGGCCCATTCAAATAGTGAAAACGAATTACTACAACCCATTTACACACTTAAAGAAGAGCGGCCCGATGTAAACTCAGAGGACCGAAGATAACCTTAACGAAATAAAGCGTTTTCTGCCAGCTGGCTTCGGGGTTCGGTCCGAACGATTACAGAACGGTTACGAACTCACGTTTTCCACGCTTCGGGCCTTCTCACGTTTACCACGCTTCGGGCCCGATCACGCAGACCACGCCTCGGTAACAACCTCGTTTTACATCCCGCAATAACAACCTCTAACAAACCTGTCAGAGGCGGTTACAGAGCGTGATTTACACACGCTATAAACTCTATAAATACAGGGCAAGACGACGGAAATAGCAGGACCCTTTGGACGCGTAAGAACAGGCCGTTACCCTGCCGGAGTTCTTAATGCTTTCCTTTCCTTGTCATTTTCATTAAGCCTGTGTTGTATTCCTTACGGATTATTTTGATTAGTGAACAGGCTAAGAGTATAATCTACTCTTAGCCAAGTGGTTATCACCCCAATTCCTGGGGTTTCCATTATACATCGCTGTGCATTTACTTATTTCCAGCTTTTAATCGTCTTCCACATCTAAAACAAATCAGAACCGAGTTCGTTTGCTAAATGAACCGGACGACTGTTGGTACCCCTAAAAAGGAACCATAACAGTTTGGCGCCATCCGTGGGGACGATTCTCTAATCCCATTTGAGTTTTCTACCAGGTATAGGATAATCAAAGGCATGACGACTAGAACTCCGACAAATAATAGTGACGTGCTTGCCGACAGTCTCCCAGCACCAACATTCACTTTACAGGATCTGGAAGCTGTCGTCAGGAAGGTGGTACTGGAAATTACGTCGGAGTAAAGTGGAACAGAACCACCGGCTGTTTCAAGCCCTGTTCCCAAAAGCAGAGGAAACGAGAGTGATCCTAACGAGCGCAGTAATGATGAAGACGAAATCATCAGACGTGGCGTAACAATGAGGAGGCCTAGATATCGGTCTACTCCTCCTCCCCCAGCCAGAGCTCTAACTCCCGCTCCTGGAAATGATCAGGAGCAGATGCAGCAACGAATTGATGAGCTCACCAGAGAGTTGGAGAGCATGCGTGCGTTGAGGGATTGCGAACCTAATCTGGGACGCAATCCTGGTTTATTTAACAGGGCCATGGAGGCCCCAATCAGGAGAAGTAAGGATGATGACTGGTGGCATAATTAGCATGCGGTTCAGGCATCGTCTCATCAATCTGAAGGCGTATCAGCTGCCTTAGGAGATTTGATGCTCCTCTTTTCTGCAGAGATTTGGGCGGCTGTCCCAGATCGGCATTATCGAAACCACGAGGGGTTGCCGACATTTCGTGGTGATGGTGATCTGATCGATCACGTTGCCGATTTTGAATTGCGCATGGGAACGGTTCGGGCCTCGAATTCATTAAAGTGCCGCATCTTCGCGGCAGGATTACAAGGCGATGCCCGAACGTGGTTTAAAAATTTGCCGGCCCGATTCATATAGTCGTATGGCGGATTTATTTTGGCTTTCTCAGAGCAATTTGCTCCAAATGTAGGACCGCCCCGAAGCAAGCAAGAACTATATCAACTGAAATACATCACGGCAAAAATGAGCCTTCGGTCCTTCATGGAGAAATTCAACATGACCACCCGGGGTATCAAGTATGAGCTCCGGGATAAAATCGATATTCTACAGCAGGTCCTAGGACCGTGTGGCCTTTCGGCCAGCTTGGTGAAGAGCCCACCATCCACCTTGGGAAAACTTCTTCATAAAATCAACAAGTATATTAAGGTGGATGAAGCGCTGGGGCTTAGTTATCGGAAGCCTAGCGGGAATTCTGAGCCCGCAGGTGATCATAGGGTTTCCTACCCTAAGAAAAATTTGCGAGAAGTAGCGGCTGTAAGTGAATAAGACGTCCCCCCGAAGCAGGAGGACAATCGAGTGTATTGCGAGCTTCATCATAATCGCGATCACCCGACCTTGAAGTGCCCGCTGTTGAAAGAGACAGTAGAGGCAATGAGTAAAGAAAAGCCTGACCGGAATGGTCAGAAGGGCAAGCGAGCGGAATCCCCCCGAAGGGGCCACCAAGGTGACGATCGTCACAGGCCGCGGGGAAGAGATAATCGGGGACAACCCCGAAACTACAACGATCGGACGGAGGACCGAAGGTCTCCTCCGCCAGAGCAAGAAAGAGGCCAACACGGTCGTGAGAACCGTTGTCAGGGCCGAAGAAGAAGATAGCGGGGCCGTGGTGGCAGAGCCCCGCAGAATGAGAGTGGGAGACAGGAGCAAGCTGCTCCCCACCTACGGAAACTGGTGCCCAACCTCCTCGAAATGAGGCGGCACCCAGAGAAGTGGCCGGAGATATTTATGTTATCTCCGGAGGATTGAGAATAAATGAATCGGTCCGTGACCGAAAGAGAACTGCACGCGGAGAATCTGCGGAGAGCTCCGAGTTTGTGGCGCTGGTAAAATATGATCCCATGGAACGGTCCTTCTTCTTCAGAGAGGACATCACTTTCACCCCGGCTGATCGGGAAGGGATCATGGGTCCATGTGACGATCCCCTTACCATTACTGGGATCATCGGAAATCGACGTGTCCACAGAATTTTAGTGGATACTGGGGCTTCGTGCAATCTGATGAAGTGCGAGGTCGCTGAAATGTTGGGAGCTGCTGCTCACGATCTCCCGATCGCCAACATAACTCTTTGGTCGTTCGACCAAAGGAGCGTTATTCCGTGCGGGAAGATGTTATTTCCCGTTACCCTTGGAGAGCCATCCAAGGACCGCTCTGAAGACCTGGAATTCATTATCGTTGAAGTCGACTTGGCTTACAACGCTATAATCGGACGAACCGGCCTGAGTAAGTTTGAGGCGGTCCCTTCTACTTATCACATGATGCTCAAATTCCCCTCCATTCATGGAGTTATTTCTGTTAAAGGGGATCAGAAAGTAGCTTGACAATGCTACATGAGCTCGTGCCGAACTTTGGCACCGGTTAAAACGGCCCGGGTGGATCTGCTGGAAGAGCTGCCGTACTCGAGGCAAGCAATGGAACCCGTAGGGTTCAAATTGATTAACCTGATTGAGGATGACTCAACCAAGACAACTCGCATCGGGGCTCATTTAGCCCTTGACTTTGAGAAAGAACTGATCCACTTGCTGAGAAGCCATGTGGATATATTTGCTTGGACCCCGGATGATGTTCCGGGGATTGACCGATCCGATAGTGAATATCGGATCAACACTGAGCCATGAACGAAGCCTGTTAGGCAGAAAAGGAGATGCTATTCTCCTGAGAAGATCGAGATCATCCAGGCTGAAGTTAATAAGCTGCTACGATCGGGATTTATCAGAGAAATCCATTATACTGAATTGGTTGCAAACCCAGTGGTGGTTTCCAAATCGGACGGGAAATGGCGAATGTGCATCGATTTTACCGATGTGAACAAAAGCTGTGAGTCAGACCCTTTCCCATTGCCGCACATCGACCGACTGGTAGATGCTGTATCTGGTAGCACCATGATGAGTACCATGGATGCTTATTCTGGGTATCATCAGATCTTTGCTGAGGAAGATCAGAAGAAATCATCATTCATGACCGAAGATGGGGTTTTCTGTTATGTGGTTATGCCATTCGGTCTCAAAAATGCTGGAGCAACATACCAAAGGTTGGTCAACAAAATCTTTAGAGAGTTGATTAGCCATATGATGGAAGTGTATGTTGACGATATGATTGTAAAATCTATGAATGATGAAGACCATCTTTCTTATTTGTCTCGTTGTTTCGAAGTATGCCGAAAATATAAGCTCAAACTAAATCCAAACAAGTGCTGCTTCGGGATCCGAAGTGGAAAATTCTTAGGATTTTATGTTTCAGAGAAAGGCATAGAGGTTAACCCTCAGAAGGTGCAAGCTATCATTCATATGCAACATCCGAGAAACAAAAGAGAGTTCCAAAGGCTTACTGGCCGTCTAGCTGCGCTGAGCAGGTTTATTTCGAAATCCACAGACCGTGCCTTACCTTTCTTCAGAGTGCTTAGAAAAGCAAGCCCTATGGATTGGACCGAAGAATGCGATCGGGCCTTCTCCGAGCTAAAGACTTATTTAAGCACTCCCTCGGTGATGGTAAGTCCAACTTGTGATGAACCTTTGGAGTTATATCTTGCGGTATTAGAAGTTGCCGTCAGCGCAGCTCTGGTAACCATACGAGATGACATTCATAGACTTGTTTATTATGTCAGTCATTCTCTAGTATCTGCTGAAATCAGGTATTCCACCTTGGAGAAATTCATGCTTGATTTGAAGAAAGCTGTATCCAAGTTGAAGCATTATTTCGAGGGCTGAACGGTCTATGTTTATACGGATCAACCTCTGAAAGTGCTCCTTAAACAGAAGGATCTGAACGAGAGACTGGCGAAATGGGCTATCAAACTCAGTGTTATGTATCTGGAATTCCTACCCCGAAGGGCGATCAAAGCTCAGGTTCTAGCCGATTTCGTGGTTGAAATGACCCGATCGGCCATTTATCTTAACCAAGAAGATGATCGATAGACGATCCATGTAGATGAGTCAACCTTCAGGGGAAGAGGAGCGGGCATTACCCTGACAACGGTGCAAGGTGACCTTATTCATTCCGCAGTCAAATTTTCCTTTGCTGGAACAAATAATGTGGTGGAATATGAGGCAGTATTGTCAGGAATGGCTCTGGCTCGAAAAATGGGAGTTAGCAGAGTGCGAATGTTCTCGGACTCGAAGTTAGTAGTGGAACGGTTCGCAGGGAGATTTGAAACGCATGATCCGATGATGAAGTTGTATTGCGTTAAAGTTCTGGAGTTATCCAAGAAGTTCAATGAGTTCTCTCTTGACCATGTGCCATGAGAGCAAAACAAGGTTGCCGATGCACTCGCCAGATTGGCTTCGGGCATACCTGACATAGAGCCGAGCACTATTTCGTTCCATATTCAGGACCGACCTTCGGTCGAGATTCCAGTGACCGAACAGTCTATTGAAGAGATCGGGGCTCTATGCCATGAACTCCAGGGCTTGAATATTGATGCTACTAAATCCCCAGGAGAACCCAATTGGATGGACTCCTTTATTTAATACCTCTCGAACGGCTATCTCCCTGAAGATAAGTCTGAAGCCAGGAAAATAGAGGTTCGGGCTAAGAGGTTTATCTTAGTCGATGGACGCTTGTTTAAAAAGAGTTTTGAAGGCCCGCTTCTGCGCTGTTTATCTCCTATTAAGGCTGAAGCCGTCATGATTTATGTTCATGAAGGGATATGCGGCATTCATTCAGGGGTTCGATCTTTATACCACCGCATTATCAGAGCTGGGTACTTTTGGCCAACATTGCTCGCTGATGCCAAGCAATATACTACACGTTGTGCCATATGCCAATACCATGCTCCACTCCCGCAATTGCCTGGGGCTCCCTTATCGATTACCCAGTTGCCTTGTCCGTTTGACAGATGGGGGATCGATATCCTTGGACCTTTTCCTCGGTCCATAGGACAAAGAAAATTCTGTATTGTAGCGGTGGAATATTACTCGAAATGGATTGAAGCAGAAGCAGTAGCCATCATCTCGGAAAATGTAGTCAAGCACTTTATATGGCGAAATATCGTGAGCCGCTTCTGGGTTCCCCAAGCGCTCGTATCTGATAATGGGACTCAGTTCCGCTGAGAGAGCATACGGGATCTCTGCACCAAGTTGGGCATCACCCAGCGATTTTCCAACCTCACATTTATAGAGGGTTGTGTCATCCTCTTGGGGTTGACCGCCTCCATGTTGGATGGATCGCATCATTGGATTGATATCTCTGTGTAGGCCAAGCTCTCCTCCTGGGATCCGGTTTAAGAATTCTCAAAACTTACATGTTAAATCGATATATATATTATACTTAAATTTTTTATTATTATTTTCAAATCTATAGCTAATTTCCAAAACTTAAATATTTCCCCTTGGTAGTATCTTAAAAAGCGCCAACATAATTTACATTAATCAAATCGAAACAATATTTAACCTATTATGCCATTAGTTATCTTCATTTTTGTGCATAATATGATTCAAAAAATTTTCTTTATGTGAAATATCATAATAAAGTGATTGAACATCAATACACTTCGTCGTTGTATGATAAACTTGATTCGAGATGATTGAAGAAAAGAGAGATGCAATTTATGCACGGATGCGTGCTTATCAATGAACTATGGAACGGGCCCATAACAAACGAGCCCTCCCAAGGGAATTCTTTGAAGGCGATCTCGTCCTCAAAAGCATTAAGGTGCAGAGGAACGTTGGAAAGCTGGACAGAAATTGGGAAGGACCGTATCGAGTATCAAAGAAATTGGAATCAGGTGCGTATAAACTTGAAACGTTGGATGGTATAAAGGTAGCCCGAACTTGGAATGTCATGAATTTAAGGCGATATTTCTTGTGAATCTTCGACTAATATGTTTGACTCAATGAAATACATTCCTTAAACGTAAGTAGAAACAAGTAAGTACAAATACAAACTATTTCTAATGGAATGATGGACCGATCTTGAAGTTGGGTGGAGTAGGACGAATCTGGACTGGTGACCGAAGCTTCTTGTCCGCAAGGCTCCCAAGTTATAGTGACCGCTCTGACGAGTCAGATGCTCATGCACTTGCCCAGCCCCATGGATGAGTTGTCATTCTCCCAGAACTCATTACGAACTAAAACACTCCCTTCAACGGCATTCAGTCTTTAGGAATGACCCTTTGTACTTACGACATCTGCTACGATAAAATTAATGGTAGTCAGCATATGGAGACATAAGATCGGTCCTAATATAAGACGTATTATGAGCAAAGCTTGGCCAACAAAACCTAAGGGACTTTATTAGAACCAAGGTTCGGCCGAAGCTTGTAAAGACTCACACTAAACGCAGACTATGCCTATCCAATCAAGTATTGACTCCAAGGACGGAATAAGAGCGACCCATACACAATGTAAAACGACTGATCCAATCAGAATTGATATGAATAAACCAAACATAACGTCTGGGACCGATGGTTAACTACCTGTGAGTGTCCCCGATCTTATACTTAGTGATTAAAACAACTTCGTTAAAGTAAAACTTGTTAGTTTATTTAGAAGTTAGCTATGTCACTTCGTTCTGGTGATTAAAATAATCAGAGCTGAAGAAGGAAAAAGCTTTATATTGGATAAAGAGTAAGGCAGATACAAAGTAATGACTAGATCTAACTAATCTGCCCTTCCTCTTTATCTTCCACTTCGGGCTCCTGGGGTTCGGTCCGGGCCGCGAGCCGCTTCAATTCTTCTTCTTGATCGGCCACCTTTTGGTTGACCGCTTTCTCCATCTCTTCAAAGAGATAGAAGAAATGGTCTTCTTCTAGAACATGTTCTTCCAAGGTCGGAATAACCTGAAACTTGCCATCACTTTCAAGTGGCTCGATCATCTTCCATCGCTCGTCCGAAGGGGAAAGCCCGAACGTCTGGATAACTTGCTCTCGCATGTTATCCAGATACTTTGCAGTATAAACCCCGTGTATGTTATCCGCTAAAGCGAATAACAAAGGGGACTGAGCGAACCCCAGAACCGCTTCCCGGACCGAACCTTCTGCCGAAGTACGGGCCCTCGTCAACTCTTCCTCCAAGGTCGTCTTCTCTTCCTGGGCCCGAAGGAGAAGCTCATTCAGCTTATTCCTCTTCTCGTGGGCCCGACCTTGGACTTCGTTGATTTCTGCCTCTTTGGCCCGCAGCTTGGCCTCCAGGTCGGCAATACGTCCCTGAGCTGTTTGCCCCGTCTTCTCCAGCTAGAGACCTTATCAGCTAAGAGTGAGACCTCCGTCCCGGCTCTTAGCAACTCATTGTCAAGTCGGTCACGGTCCTCCCGTACCGGGACCAACTCAGTATGCTTTATTTCAACTTGCATTTTTGTAAGGTCAAGTTGATCTTGGACTTGTTGGGATACAATGCTACCACCCTAATTCTTCTCCACAGTGATAGAAGTTGTAAAAGCTTTCCTCAACATCTGCACAAGATAACATATTGTTAAGTAAAAGTTCTGGCCTTCATGTCAAGCAAAAATTACCTTAGTGGTGAGGTCGAGGAAGCTTTCCATGATTTCTTTCCCAGTCACGTCCGCCTGGACGTTCTCTGGGTTCTGCTCTCCATAAAAGCGGAAGTCCTTTAGGAAACCAGTCCTCCAGGAGGTTAGCTTTCTCCCCTTACTGAACCTGTCCAGCAGGCCTAGAGCAACTCCCCAGTCGGAGTTAATCTTCGGGCCCGATCCAGGATCCTTCAAAACGATTCCCTTTGTGGGGACCGGAGCGCCGTCCCCCTTTCTCAGCCTCTTCAGCTCCTGCGGGGCTTCCGCTTCGGTCGCCCTTTTCACTTTTCCTAAGGGGACCGGCGGCAGGGAGACGTTCACCTTGAGCTGAGGACCGGGGAGAACCTTCTCCACTGGGACGGCTCCCTGCAGCAACAAAGTAATAGTTTTAGCACTAATGAAGGAGGCATTACCGATTTGATAGAGGCTGGATAAGCTCATAGAACGAATCCGAGCCTTTATCACCTCCTCTACTACTCCAAATACCCGAAACGCAGGCCCATCCCCAGATGAAGACTGCCCTATGCAGCGAAGGGTCAACGTGCCCGCGCTGGTAGTTTGGATCGGGGGGTTTCCTGACCCCAAAGGGACCACCGTACCCCCCGTTGCTGATTCACTTCCTTCAGCGCTACCCGATGCTTCCCTTTGTCCCTCAGAAGGACGGACCGAAGCAGCTGCCATGCGTTTAAAGCGCGAGCTCGCATTGTCTTAGTTGAATCTGCAAAACAAATGCATAAGGATCAGGAAAGATTAAAATATAAATACTACATTATACCCGATCCTTCTAATGGATCTGAACTAGAAAAAACCCCCTTCGGGGCTGGGGCTCCGATCCTACCCGCAACACCTATTTCTATCAATCTTCTCTCCCGAAGCAGATCTATTCGCCTAAGGCGTGCTTCGGGAGGGGGGAACATCGCAAGCGTGTTTGCGGTGTCCGTGTGGGAGGGGTTGAACCTACTTCGGTCCAATTGACCTATGCGTGGGTGGGTTAAACGCGGCCATACTTTCAACAGATCCTCTTTGGGGACTGTTATCCACACATAGCAGGCCTCCCAAGCATGGAGAGATTCTTCCTTATCTACAATTGCGCACTCTTTGGTGCGCACCGCTATATAATATAACTTGCGGCAACCTAATAGACCCTTCCCCTTTTGGGATCCTACCAAGAACAGGTTAAAAAAGTGTTCTAGGGTAGGGGCCCGATTCTGTTGGTAGCAATAAAAAATAAACGCTATTATGTACACATAACTGCCCGGGAACAATGCAAAAGTGGGGCAGTGAATCTCCTTAAGCACGGCTGCTACAAAGGGATGTAGCGGAAAACGAAACCCGCACTTTAGAGAGGCGTAACTAACCGGAATGGCCGATGCCGACACATTCATTTCCGCCGGAAGGAAACAGGGAATGTCTTCCCGTCCCTTCCAGATAGAGTAATGTGCCGGAATTGAATACCTAGACCTAAATTCTTCAATGTCCAACTCAGACATAGAAGGGTAACGCATTTTGTGAGGAGCCATGAGTGTATACCTTAGGAAAAACGGATTGAAAAAGGGTGGACGTAAAATCGATTGAGGGCACAGAGAGCTTGCTGCAATTTCTCCTTCGCGATAATGATGGTGAGGAGAAACAATGCCCTTAATCCTGATTTAAATATTAATCTCCCAGCCAATGGTGTGCCGCCACGTAATACTGCCCAAGACAGCGACAGTACGGAGCGCACTCATCACGCCTCTTGCACTATCGAATGTGAAGAGGCGCGGGCCGAGATATTAATATTTAAAGAATAACAAAGATAGAAAGATAACGTAAATATACGTTATTAAGTTTCAAATGTAACTGGCTCATACACAAAGGGAAAGATCGGTCCCGTGGACTCTCACTATCTACAGGTACGGTCCCTTGTTCTCATGAATGTGCAAACATCATGTGATCGGCCTTGTATCACCTCTGCGATTGACAATCAAGCCCGAGAGGCTAGTGATGAGAACTTTAGGATCGGGTACCTTATGATGGGTAAGACCCAGCAACCGTTGGGCGAATTCAAATAGTGAAAGCGAATTCCTACAACTCATTTACACACTTAAGGAAGAGCGGCCCAATGTAAACTCAGAGGACCGAAGATAACCTTAACGAAATAAAGCGTTTTCTGCCAGCTGGCTTCGTGGTTCTGTCCGAACGGTTACGAACTCACGTTTTCCACGCTTCGGGCCTTCCCACGTTTACCACACTTCGGGCCCGATCACGCCTCGGTCCCAACCTCGTTTTACATCCCGCGATAACAACCTCTAACAAACCTGTCAGAGGCGGTTACAGAGCGTGATTTACACACGCTATAAACTCTATAAATACAGGGCAAGACGACGGAAATAGAAGGACCCTTTGGACGAGTAAGAACATGCCGTTACCCTGCCGGAGTTCTTACTGCTTTCATTTCCTTGTCATTTTCATTAAGCCTCTATTGTATTCCTTACGGATTATTTTGATTAGTGAACAGGCTAAGAGTATAATCTACTCTTAGTCAAGTGGTTTTCACCCCAATTCCTGGGGTTTCCACTATACATCGCTGTGCATTTACTTATTTACAGCTTTTAATCGTCTTCCACATCTAAAACAAATCAGAACCGAGTTCGTTTGCTAAACGAACCGGACGACTGTTGATACCCCTTAAAAAGGGACCATAACAATATATATCTCTTTTATACCTCTATATTCACAAGTAAACGAATCCATATGATTTTTAAGTTTAAGGTTTAGATAATGAAGTTTCATAATGACGCACCCAATAAGGATTCGCGCACCCCGCACCCGGTGCGTTGTGGGTGAGTTAAAACGCACGCACCCCACAAATCCGTGCAACATAGCAAAATTGATGTGTATGAAAGAGAAAATGTGATTTTGGGTTCTATTTCCACCTTGTATCTTTCTAATATTGTTATGTGATCCAAACAATTCGTATTCGAAATGTGTTTAACTTATATATAAGTGTGTTTGTTTGTTTGAATATAAATATAAATTTTGTTTGAATATTTTTTCATATTTATTTATAATCAACATGAGAGTCTACATACCCATAAAAAAGGACAAAAAACACAATGGTGTTGTTTGGTTCTGCAGTTCACCGCTCGGTGCGGTGAACGTGCCGTGGCCTTTTTAACTTTGACCAAACATGCTTAACAACTACGTTCGTTTCATTGCTGAAAACTGCGGTGAAACTACAATATGTTTGAAGCAGCGCTGGACAGAACGCGATTGTGTAATTACTTTTATGCTCTTCGTTATAAATTAAATTTTAAAATTCTAGCAACATTATTAGTAAAGGCACACATGGCTATATATGGAGCCTTGTGCCAGAGCAAGAAATATTGATTGTACAATTTTATATTTTAAAAGAAATATTATGTATGAAATATCGAACAATATCTATATTTTGTTCAATTGCGTCGGTACCGGATCTAAGGTTCAATTACAAGTTTTTTTGGATTAATCATATAATAATAATTTTTAAAAAGTTTCTTTAATATAAAAAAAACAAATTTGTCATTTATCGATGTATCACCTCGAATTAGAATCGAAATTTGAATCAATATGAAATATTGATATACACTTGGGCTTGAATAGTGTGAATTAAATTTTGAGAAAATGACACATTTTGTAACGACCGAAAACCGGCCCTAACTTTTTCTATACGCAAGCGACATGAAAATGAGCATCTTTAATTAAAACCTAATTCGGAATCGGAAATACCATCGTTTTTTTTCAACATACAACTAAGTGATAACAAACAAAACGAAAACAAAAGGGGCAACTCGTACAGCGGACGATCGACGACCTCAGTTCCAATGTCACCTAAGTCTCCGGTCCTCCCCCTACAAAATCTGTAAAACGGTCATAGTCTATTAAAAGAAACTTCTGTGCAATATTATTAAGTTCGTAAGATTTTTATCCATTTTCATTTCCTTCTTTTATTCTACTCATTCACTTATTTTTTCCTCTCCTTTCTATATCCTTTCTCTCTACTCTTTTACGTTTCTACTGTGGTCGGTTTTTACATGCCCGACGACATGTCTCGCCCAAACCAACCGTCAGCTATTAGTTGGCTCGACGAGACTATATGCCTCCCTTCTCCGGTCAGGGTTCGGGCGCTACCCCGTCCTGCCCAGTTCCGTTCGGCTCTGTAATGCGCACAATGCTGNAATTTAAGGCGATATTTCTTGTGAATCTTCGATTAATATGTTTGACTCAATGAAATACATTCTCTTAAACGTAAGTAGAAACAAGTAAGTACAAATGCAAACTATTTCTAATGGAATGATGGACCGATCTTGAAGTTGGGTGGAGTAGGACGAATTTGGACTGGTGACCGAAGCTTCTTGTCCGCAAGGCTCCAAAGTTGTAGTGACCGCTCTGACGAGTCAGATGCTCCTGCACTTGCCCAGCCCATGGATGAGTTGTCATTCTCCCAAAACTCATTACGAACTAAAACACTCCCTTCAACGGCATTCAGTCTTTAGGAATGGCCCTTTGTACCTACGACATCTTCTACGATAAAAGGATTGGTGTCAGCATAACGAGACATAAGATTGGTCTTGATATAAGACGTATTATGAGCAAAGCTTGGCCAACAAAACCTAAGGGACTTTATTAGAACCGAGGTTCGGCCGAAGCTTGTAAAGACTCATGTTAAACGCAGACTACGCATATCCAATCAAGTATTGACTCCAAGGACGGAATAAGCGTGACCCATACACAATGTAAAACGACTGATCCAATCAGAATTGATATGAATAAACCAAACACAACGTCTGGGACCGATGGTTAACTACCTGTGAGTGTCCCCGATCTTATACTTGTGATTAAAACAACTTCGTTAAAGTAAAACATATTTTACTTAGAAGTTAGTTAATGTCACTTCGTTCTGGTGGTTAAAATAATCAAAGCTGAAGAAGGAAGAAACTTTATATTAAATAAAGAGTAAGGCAGATACAAAGTAATGACTAGATATAACTAATATGCCCCTCCTCTTTATCTTCCACTACGGGCTCCTGGGGTTCGGTCCAGGTCGCGAGCCGCTTCAATTCTTCCTCTTGATCGGCCACTTTCTGGTTGACCGCTTTCTCCATCTCTTCAAAGAGATAGAAGAAAGGGTCTTCTTCTAGAACAGGTTCTTCCAAGGTCGGAATAACCTGAAACTTGCCATCTCTTTCAAGTGGCTCGATCATCTTCCATCGCTCGTCCGAAGAGGAAAGCCCGAACGTCTGGATAACTTGCTCTCGCATGTTATCCAGGTACTTTGCAGTGGAAACCCCGTGTATGTTATTCGCTAAAGCGAATAACAAAGGGGACTGAGCGAACCCCATAACTGCTTCCCGGACCGAACCTTCGGAAGATGTGCGGGCCCTTGTCAACTCTTCCTCCAAGGTCACCTTCTCTTCCTGGGCCCGAAGGAGAAGCTCGTTCAGTTTATTCCTCTTCTCCTGGGCCCGACCTTGGACTTTGTTGATCTCTGCCTCTTTGGCCTGCAGCTTAGCCTCCAGGTCGGAAATACGTCCCTGAGCAGTTTGCCCCGTCTTCTCCAGCTCAGAGACCTTGTCAGCTAAGAGGGAGACCTCCGTCCCGGCTCTTAGCAACTCATTGTCAAGTCGGTCACAGTCCTCCCGTACCGTGACCAACTCAGTATGCTTTATTTCAACTTGCCTTTTTGCAAGGTCAAGTTGATCTTGGACTTGTTGGGATACAACGCCACCACCCTGGTTCTTCTCCACGGTGATAGCGGTTGTGAAAGCTTTCCTCAACATCTGCATAAGAAAAATATTCTTAAGTAAAAGTTCGGGCCTTCATGTCAAATGAAAATTACCATAGTAGTGAGGTCGAGGAAGTCTTCCATGATTTCTTCCCCAGTCACATCCGCCTGGACGTTCTCTGGGTTCTGTTCTCCATAAAGGCGGAAGTCCTTTAGGAAAGCAGTCCTCCAGGAGGTAAGCTTCCTCCCCTTACTGAACCTGTCCAGCAGGCCCCGAGCAACTCCCCAGTCGGAGTTGGTCTTCGGGCCCGATCCAGGTTCCTTCAAAAGTATCCCCTTAGTGAGGACCGGAGCGCCGTCCCCCTTTCTCAGCCTCTTCAGCTCCTGCGGGGCTTCCGCTTCGGTCGCCCTTTTCTCTTTTCCTAAGGGGACCGGCGGCAGGGAGACGTTCACCTTGAGCTGAGGACCGGGGAGAACCTTCTCCACGGGAACGGCACCCTGCAGCAACAAAGTAACAGTTTTAGCATTAATGAAGGAGGCATTACCGATATGATAGAGGCTGGATAAGCTCAAAGAACGAATCCGAGTCTTTATCACCTCCTCTACTACTCCAAATAGCCGAAACGCCGGCCCGTCCCTAGATGAAGACTGCCCTGTGCAGCGAAGGGTCAGCGTGCCAGCGCCGGTTGTTTGGATCGGGGGGTCCCCGGACCCCGAAGGGACGAGCGTACCCCCCGTTGCTGATTCGCTCCATTCAGCGCTGCCCGATGCTTCCCTTTGTCCCTCAGAAGGACGGACTGAAGCAGCTGCCATGCGTTTAAAGCGCGAGCTTGCATTGTCTCAGTCGAATCTGCAAAACAAGTACATAAGGATCAGGAAAGATTAAAATATAAACACTACATCATACCCGATCCTTCTGATGGATCTGAACTAGAAAAAACCCCCTTCGGGGCTGGGGCTCCGGTCCTACCCGCAACACCTATTTCTATCAACCTTTTCTCCCGAAGTAGATCGATTCGCCTAAGGCGTGCTTCGTGAGGGGGGAACATCGCAAGTGTGTTTGCGGTGTCCGTGCGGGAGGGGTTGAACCTACTTCGGTCCAACTGACCTATGCGTGGGTGGGTCAAAAGCGGCCATACTTTCAACAGATCCTCTTTGGGGACTGTTATCCACACGTAGCAGGCCTCCCACGCATGAAGAGATTCCTCTTTATCTACAATTGCGCACTCTTTGGTGCGCACTGCTATATAGTATAACTTGTGGCAACCCAACAGACCCTTCCCCTTTCGGGATCCTACCAAGAACAGATTAAAGAAGTGTTCTAGGGTCGGGGCCCGATTCTGTTGGTAACAATAGCATATAAACGCTACTATATACACATAACTGCCAGGGAACAACGCAAAGGTGGGGCAATGAATCTCCTTAAGTACGGCCGCTACAATGGGATGTAGCGGAAAACGAAGCCCGCTCTTAAGAGAGGCGTAACTTACCGGAATGTCCGATGACGGCACATTCATTTCCGCCGGAAGGAAACATGAAATATCTTCCCATCCCTTCCAGATAGAGTAATGTGCCTGAATTGAAAACATAAACCTAAATTCCTCAATATCCAACTCAGACATAGAAGGGTAACGCATTTTGTGGGGAGCCATAAGTGTATACCTTAGGAAAAACGGATTGAAAAAAGGGTTGGATGAAAAGTCGATTGAGGGCACAAAGAACTTGCTGCAATTTCTCCTTCGCGAAAATGACGGTGAAGAGAAACAGTGCCCAGAATCCTGATTTAAATATTAGTCTCCAAGCCAATGGTGAGCCGCCACGTAATACTGCCCAAAACAGCGACTGTACGGGGCGCACTCATCACGCCTCTTGAACTGTCGAATGTGAAGAGGCGCAGGTCGAGATATTAATATTTAAAGAATAACGAAAATAAAAGTATGACTTAAATATACGTTATAAAGTTTCAAAAGTAATTGGCTCATACACTAAGGCAAAGATCGGTCTCCGAGACTCTCACTATCTACAGGTACGGTCCCTCATTCTCATGAATGTGCAAACATCATGTGATCGGCCTTGTATCACCTCTGCGATTGGCAATCAAGCCCAAGGGGCTAGTGATGAGAACTTTAGGATCGGGTACCTTGTTATGGGTGAGGCCCAGCAACCGTTGGGCCGATTCAAATAATGAAAACGAACCCCCACAGCCCATTTACACATGTAAGAAAGAGCGGCCCGATGTTCAACGAGAGGACCGAAGATAACCTTAACGATATAAAGCGTTTTCTGCCAGCTGGCACCTGGGTTCGGTCCAAACGGTTACAGAACGGTCACAACTCACGTTTTCCACGCTTCGGGCCTTCCCACGTTTACCACGCTTCGGGCCCGATCACGCAGACCACGCCTCGGTCCCTACCTCGTTTTACATCCCCCGATAACAACCTCTAACAAACCTGTCAGAGGCTGTTACAGAGCGTGATTTGCACACGCTATGAACTCTATAAATACAGGGCAAGACGACGGAAATAGCAGGACCCTTTGGACGCGGAAGAACAGGCCGTTACCCTGCCGGAATTCTTACCGCTTTCTTTTCCTTGTCATTTTCTTTAGCCTCTGCTGTATTGACCATGAGTTATTCGATTAGTGAACAGGCTAAGAGCATAATCTGCTCTTAGTCAAGTGGTTTTCACCCCAATTCCTGGGGTTTCCACTATACATCGCTGTGCATTTACTTATTTCCAGCTTTTAATCGTCTTCCACATTTAAAACAAATCATAACCGAGTTCGTTTGCTGAACGAACCAGACGACTGTTGGTACCCCTAGAAAGGGACCATAACACAAACATCTCTAGAAATAAAAATTGTTTGGTGTCCAAGTTGTATATATTATATCCCTTGTGATTCATTGGATATCCTAGAAAAATCCCTTTGATAGTTCGGGGATCCAATTTATCACCATGAGGTCCAAGCAACTCGGCATAACAAAGACATCCAAAAATTCTCATATGGTAGAAGGTAGGGGGTTGATTAAAAAGAAGCTTATGAGGAGATTTCCAATTTAAAATCGATGATGGTAGTCGATTAATGATGTAAGTAAATGTTAATAGAGTTTCCCCCATAATTCTTTGGATAAATGAGACTAAAATAGAAGAGCTCGAGCTATTTCTAGGAGATGTTTATTTTTCTTTCGACAATTCCATTTTATTGTGGGGTGTAAGGACATGAGTGTTGATGAATGATACCATTATGATCACATATGTCTACTACTTCTTTCCCAATAAATTCTCCTCCATTATCACTCCCCATTCTCTTAATTTTATACCCAAACTATTGTTCTATCATCTTAATAAAGTTTTTGAGGAGCAGAGGCACTTTGGATTTGGTGTCAAGGAGGAATGTCCATGTGGCTCGAGTATGATGATCAACCAAGGTGTTCAGTCGTTGGCAATTTTACAAGATAACAAATGTCACATGGTGTTCTATTTAACCCACAATTTAAAGGCATATGGATTGCTTTAGTATCAGATATATGTCCTGAGCGGCAATGCCATAGTAAATTAGCAATAGATGCATTTTCAGAAGCTGAGAAGGCTGAAATATTATTTAAAAGTGTACTGTTATGTTTAAGAAAAAAAACAGTATAATTCAAATGAGAAAAGTCTGATACAAATTGATAACATTTGGTAAAAAAGACTTGCTATCAAGGATGTAGAGACCCTTGTTTTCCCTCCCAACTCCCAAGACATTTTTATTTTCCTGATCGTGTGATAAACAACAAGAACTAGTAAAGATAGAATTAACATGATGATTTTGAACAAGTTGTTTAACGGAAAATATGTTGTATTTGAAGGATGGTATGTAGAGTACATGACTCCACAATTTTCACAGCATATGTTTGTTTCACAAGTGTCACATTTTACATTCAGGATCAATTAATCCATATTCAGCCAAACAACATGTAATATGCTGTAATATTCAGTTATAGAATCATCACTTTGACAAATTGCAAAGGATTCTTTCAATAGATTGTACATTACAGATATGGTTGATTGTCCAAAGTATTTCTCCAATAAAATCCATAGATCTCGAGAAGTATTGACAGAGAAAAAATTAGTGACTAGTTCCTTAGAGATAGAGTTTAGCATCCAAGATAATACCATATAATTCGCTCGTTTCCAAATAGAGAAATCGGCTGCAATTGCAGTGGGCATTTTCATGGTACCATCATGAAGCTTAATTTATCCTTAGCACCCAAAGCAAGTTTTATAGCACGACTCCAACCTTAAAAATTCGAAGTCATAAGTAAAGCAAAAGTGAGTGAATTACTTGGCTATCTGAGTCGCTGATGTACATCGGATCATTGGTTGAGAGTTGGGCATATTCAACAGGTGTGATGTTGTTGTTTTCCAACGAATTCATCGTAGATGTTCTTGTCCACACTCACCGCACCATGAACAAACTCTCAAATCAAAGTTATGGCTGCAGAGAAGATACTGCATCAAAGGAAAAAGAGCGAGAAAAATGTGGTGAAAATTTTCAGAATAAAATCTCACACGATAAATGTACATACCTAATTATATTTGTACAACTTTCGTGTGGCCTAAGACTATCTCCATCCGTGGCTGTGGTGACGTGGTCATACTTTTCAATATCATATTTCTCATAACACATAATCTTCTCATTCATGGATATCAATTTATCTCTCATCCACATCATTTGTTTGATTCTCTTTCATCCATATCATTCCAATAAAATTAATTATATGTATTTCAATTATATTATCTAAATAAATACAACACTTAAAAAGTTTAACTTATATTTTAAATAAAACATTAAAATTAATTATATAAATATGTTATAATAAAATATTATACTAAAATATAATTTTAGATTAAAATAAAATATTATTATTTATCAAAATAGTGATACATAACTATTTGTGAAATTTCGTACATATATGATTGACGAGATGTCTCTTTAAATGTTGACAAATTCGACCAATTAATAAATTATTGCATGTTAATCATAATATATCGATTTATGTATTGATTAATATTAATAATTTATATTGCTATAATATATTTATTAAATAATACTTTTAAAAATATTAACAAGATGGAAAAATATTATTAGACCGTGGTCAAGATGATATGATCAAAATTTATAGTTATGATCAAGAATAATATTATTAAAAATATTATTAGACCGTCGTGTGATCCGCAACCATATTTCCATATTACATATATATACAGTCTAACTAATTACACTATTATTTACTTTAATATCAAATTATTGAATATCTAACACACGCGTCGTCATCCTATGCCTCCGGCAAGAAAAAAACTCTAATCATCGGCACATTTATTTCTGTGCTCTCAAAAATTCTCTCTGCTCTGCAATTTTTCGCGATATCCGGTGACTTCAAGCGTTCTAAGGCGACTTCGACTATTAACTCGGGCATCCTTCTAGAACTAAAAGGTAAGTTTCCAAGCTTTCATTTTGAAACAATTTCACATTTCCACTCCCAATTTTTCAATTTTCCCCCATTTGCGAGTTTTCAATTTTTTCCAGCTAGATTTTCGATAGAGATTCTGTTTTGTTTCTAAAAGAAATGGGACCAACACTGAACCTAGATTTTGTGAGAGAAAAATACTCCATCCTTGAGGAGTATTCTTTGGAAATCGGAGAAACGTGGACTGAACCTTGTCTGCATGTCTGTAGTGGCTGGAATGGAGAATGGGACTCTGAATTACCATTGCTTGATAACTAGTTTTTGTAGCAAGGAGAAGGATGCGTGCCGTAAGTTTGATCTTCTGAAGTGTAGCACACGTTCACAGCTCAGTTTTCTTGACTCCCTCAAGGTTCTTCACTTGTTATCTTTTTGAAAGGTGCATGATCTCTTGATTTTTTGTTATTGCATACTTAGAGAGCTTCATCTTTTTGCTTGCAGATTACGAGTGCTGGTTTCTGCTTTCAACCCACTAGAAGGTCACTGCAGCACAGAAATAATATCCTAGTTCTTACTGGATGTGGTTATCTACAGAATTCAGATTTGCCTCGTTATTACTCAAAGAATGATAGAAAGCCTTTTCCCATACCAATAGTCGAATTACGCAGAGCTGCTAGGGAAAGGCTGAAAAATAGGAACAACCAGACTAGACTTCCTGTTCCCCCTCCAAAGAGAGGATTGTTGGTAGAGAGGCTAATTCCTATTGCATACAGGGTTTTCAATGCCAGAATAAAGTTGATCAATAATCTAAAACGGCTCTTAAAGGTTATGCCTGTCAATGCCTGTAGGTAATTTCAAGCATCTCATCCGTTGCCTACTACTTTTAGTTATTTCTTTTCCTGTATTTCAAGCCATTGTTCTATCTAAGCCAAACTCAAGTAAATTCATAGTAATGTTTTTGATATATCTGAAAAAATGGCAGGTGGTGCAATGAAATTCATGTGGGTCCTGTTGGCCATCCGTTTCGGTCTTGTAGAGGGTCGCAAGCTTCAAATCGTAATGGCAGCCATGAATGGGTGGATGCTGTTGTTGAGGATATATTGATACCAGTTGAGGCATACCATTTGTATGATCGCCTTGGGAGGCGTATTTGTCATGAGGAAAGATTTTCTGTTCCCAGAGTTGCAGCTGTGGTTGAGCTATGCATTCAAGCAGGTGTTAACCTGCCTGTTTATCCTACAAAGAGGAGAAGAAAACCAATCATACGCATAGGAAAAAATGATTTCATTGACGCTGATGAAAGTGAACTTCCAAATGCTGATCCGGATGCTCCAGCACCCGAATTGCTAGCAGAAATGCACAATTCAGAGATCATTCCACCATACAGCAAATTTGATACGACTCTGCTTGCTAAGGAAACGCTTCAAGCATGGGAAGACATGAGGAGTGGAGCCAAGAGGCTGATGAAAATGTATCCAGTAAGGACATGTGGGTACTGTTCAGAGATCCATGTCGGTCCGACAGGGCACAAGGCTCAGAATTGTGGAGCTCGTAAACATCAGCAGCGCAATGGGCAGCATGGATGGCAAACTGCGACACTTGATGATTTAATACCACCTAGATATGTGTGGCATGTTTCTGATGTTAATAAACCTTTGGAGAGGGAGCTGAGGAATTACTATGGTCAAGCCCCTGCAGTAGTAGAGTTGTGTGCTCAGGCTGGTTCTGTTGTCCCTGATGTTTACAAATCTACTATGAGATTGGACGTGGGAATCCCGGCCGACACCAAAGAAGAAGAAATGGTTGTTTGATTGTTCTCTCATGACAAACGAAAACAGTGTAAAATATGCTGCTGTTGGCTTGAATATTCACTCTGTTTGCAGAATCCCTAGTTGATAACCATTTTTCATTGTTGATAATGTTCCATAATTTCCAAGTTAATGAGATCGATATTCAATACACTCATTTCAACTGGGCAGCTGAGATTTCAAAGTTGGAAATGTAGGAAGAGTACAAATGCTACTGAATCCCATTACTTTGGATCTAAAGACATTCCAATGCCTTTATTTTTGTCTTCAAAGCAGTTTGTTTTAAAATTACGCCTTTCATCTGATTTTGCTGTAATAACAGGCATCCATATATCAGCAGTAGAGCTCAGTATCGTCCTGACTTCAGGTTCAACGGCTATGGTCGAGGATATCAGCTCATCAACAGTATTGAGTTGGTTCGATAATGTTTCCAGCTTCTCTGCTATCTCATCCTAAATGGATAAAAATTGTGTCCATTTGATTGCATGACCATAAATTTGATTGAAGCCTACCTCATTGAGATGTTGTGTAGTCTTCGATGGAAGCTTACGTACTTCGAGTCCTAGAGCTTCAATCTTCGCACGCAGCTCTACTTCTTCTTGATTAGTTAGTAATTCCACCTGTAAATGAATATAGCAGCAAGTTTTAAGCATTGAAATTTTAAAGATTAAGAAAAATGGCAGAAAATAAATGGGGAACGATTGGATCAAACAAGGGAGAATGGAGATACACTACTAATATTAAAACTTGTTTGTTAATGTATCCATGGAAGCAGTGGTTTTCATGAACAGTTGTCTCACCTTCGGTAATGCTCTCCGAGATACAATCTCTTATCTACCATTGCATAACAGAATGAGGGAAACTTGCAAAAAATATAGCCTAAATCAATGGCTATTATCGCATGAAGATGTCCTATAAAGTTTCTCTTTCGCTAGCTTTTCTATTTTTTAAAATTTCGTCGATAGAGAAGAATAAAAATGAGTCTGCGACTTAAATGAGCTCTAATTCTAAGAGAGAGTGTTCAATACATAAAATCATCTAAAAGTAGACAATAATTCTAACAGTAGGTAGAAACCGAATTTCGCATGGCAAATGTACTCCAAATCTTCTCATAGGAGACAAAAACAGATATTGCATCTTTAGCATCAGGCAGCAAACTTAAAACAATAATTGGGGGGTTAACACATAATACTATAATTAAATCCCCGAGACAAATCGGATCATCGGGATTGGAATTGAGATACGCCAAAACTCGATGAATTTGAACGTTAAAAGATGAGGAAAAGGATCACATATGATTTGGAGAATTTAAAGCGGGGACCTGTTGGAGGAGATTGGAGAGCAAACTGAAGAGTTGCGAATCGGCGGCCGGAGATGGAGGCGCTTTTCTGCATTCAGACATAGTTGTGCACTCTAAAAATCCGTACACCCAAATCACCGTGCAAAATTGCGTTTACAAACTCACTCTTCGGTAACTCATTATAATACTTATATCTATTATTGTAATATTGATGAAAACTCCGGAATCCAATATCCCAAAATAGAGGAGGTCTATGGGAACGATTTTCTAATTCGCATTAGAGGTCTCTCCTTGAAAATGATAAGTAAGGCATAACGACATTAAACTCCACGAATGATAGTGACGTGTTTTCCAATAACCTTCCAACCCCTGTTTTTTCTTTGCAGAACCTGGAGGTTGTTATTCAGAAGGTGGTGATAGAGATTACGTCGGAGAAAATTTGAACAGAGCTACCGATTGTTACTAGTCATGTTCTTACAAACAGATGGTACGAGAGTGACCATAAAATGCGCAGCTCCTACCCCACCTCCTCCAGTTAGAGCTTCAGCTCCCATTCTTGTGACTAATAAGGAATGCATGCAAGAGTGCATTAACGAGCTCACTAGGGAGCTAGAAACAATTCGCACATAGAGGGATGTTGAGCCCAATCTTGGGCGGAATCTCGGATTATTCTATAAGGCCATGAAGGACCCGATTAACAGTAGTAAGTAAGATGATTGGTTGCACAACTTGCATGATACTCAAACATCATCCCAGCAATCTGGCGTCGTCTCTGCTGCCTTGAGAGATTTGATGTTTCCCTTTTATGAGGAGATTTGGGCGGCAGTCCTAGATCGGCATTAACGCAACCCCGAAGGATTGCCAACGTTTAGAGGCGACGGGGATCCCATCGATCACGTCGCGGATTTCGAATTGAGGATGGAAACGGTTCGGGCCTCACATTCACTAAAGTGTCGCATCTTCGCGGCAGGTTTACAAGGCGATGCCTGAACCTGATTCAAAAATATGCCAAAGTGATCCATACAGTCGTATGGGAGATTTATTCTTGTTTTCTCTGTGCAGTTTGTGCTGAATGTAGGACCACCCAAAACAGACATAAACTATATCAGCTGAAATATATCCTTACAAAAATGAGTCTGCGGTCCTTGATGGAAAAATTTAATAAAACTGTCCGGGGTATCAAACTAGAGCTTAGAGATAAGATCGACATTCTACAACAAGTTCTAGGATTGTGTGGCCTTTCGGCCAGTCTGGTGAAAGGTGTAAGGCTTCGGGTTTTATGTGATATCTTAATACATTATTGAAGTTATTAGGCATTAATTAAGATAGGAAATGAGTCTTGGGAATCAATTTTTTAAGAAATACATGTAACTAAACTTTATATTTAGGGTTTATTGTTGGCATCATTTTATTGGAGCAAATTGATCCATTTTTTCTTGTCTACCATGTGGGTTTGGCTAAGTATAAGGATAAGTATGTATGTTAAGTGTTATCTGATGAAAGAAATATGAAGAAACAGCCTAAGAACTGCAAGGAAATCAGCAGCCAAAAACAAGTGGAAATTTTTGGAGTAAGTGTAAGAAAATGAATCTATGTTGTCTAAGAAGTGTTCTTAATGTTGGGGATTGAACACGTGAACGAACAATCTCGATAGATTAAGTAGAACCCGATAATTAAAGCAAAGAGAAAACAACGATACAAGAAATTAACGTGGAAACCCTGAATGGGAAAACCACGTGACCGACGAAAACGGTCAAATTCACTATCACTTGAGAAGATTACAACACACAGACACACGAAGAGGAAACTCGGAATACAAGAGTATTGAAGTACATGACAATGAACCCTAAGACCCCTTTATATAGATGGGGTGGTTGAGATAATTAAGGTAACAAACAAATATCTCTAATATTTGATCATATCTCAATATATGATTATCCATAATCAAATCATATATATGTGTCTATATATACTGATTTGATATGATCTTATTTCCTTCAATATCTCCTTCCATAGCTGCCGATATCCTAGACCAGTGGGCCCAGCCATATCTGAGTTCAGTCCTCAACCAATTGCCTCCATCTCATATCTTCGGATCACGTGCCTTCGGTCCTCTACCGATTGCTTCGGTCCCTTTGTCACATTCGGTATTGCATACTTCGGTCCTCACCCGATCGGTACCAATACCGACCATCTCGTCTTCCATGTGTGTCCCAATCGACCACATTGCCGATCATAATCCAAGTGTGACCAATCGATACCAATTCCGATCTCCACACTTAACACTTAATTCTAAAGGGTTGTTTTACAGCAGGTATAGGACATATTTAGAGGTATAAGACAAGGGAAATCAGGGAAAAACAAAAGTAGGAGAGATTATTGAGAAAAGCACGTAGTTTAACCAACATATATATCATGTTACTTCTGTATGTTGTGACTTTTACTGTGATTGCCACGAATGTCGTATTGTGATGATTTTACATGTTCTGAAAGCTACATGTGTCTATTTTCAATAAAAATTTACGTTTTAATAAAATGAAATTAGACCCGAAAGCTATGTTATGATTTTCAAGAATAGTACAGTTTTACGTGAAAGCAAGACAATCAAGTTCAGTGATGAGAACTCTAGGACCGGGTACCCTGTAATGGGTGAGGCCCGATAACTGTTGGGCCAGTTTAAATAATCAAAACGAATCCTCACAGCCCAATTACACCTTTAAGAAGATCGGCCCGATGTTCAACACGGAGGACCGAAGATAACCTTAGTAAAAATAAGCGTTATCTGCCAGCTGGCTCCGCGGTTCGGTCCGAACGGTTNAGCAGGAACATATAATGGAGGGTCACGTTGACCCATACACCTCCTCATCTTTTAGAAGATCTCCCACGAGGGGGCCCACCGGCTCCGGGAATAATGTGGCCAATCTTCGAAATGCGTCCGGCGATGGACCCTCCTAGGGTATTTTGACCTCCTCCGAATACATCTGCTGGTGCAAGTCCTCCTCCGAATTGAAGTGGAGCACCCCGAACGGATCCCCCGAGCAGTCTAATTTGTCCTCCGCATCCTTAGGCTCGAACATACAGGATAGACTGGGATCAAGTCTTCCTCTCTCTTCGGGGGTTAGGGATATGCCCAAGATTCTCTGAGTCTGGACACTCCCTTTAAAGAAATATATAGTAGACGACATCGCATTAGCTAGGGCTGCCAGGTTTCGGAAAGTCGGGGAGTGCACTGTATACTCCCATATAAGTTTCCGGAAACAGTCGTTGATCTGGGACGGCAACCTAGCAGCTCGAGCCCGAAGACTATCTACGGTAGACTGGAGGGATTCATTTTTTTATTTTAGCTCTTTATTCTCCTCCAGGGCCTTCCCGAGGGCCTTCTTATCAGCATCATTGGCATCTTTGGCCTTTTTCAGCTTTTCTTCGGCCTCAGCTCAAACCTCCTCCAGCTTGTCTTGAGCATATTTTTCGTTTGTCTTGAGGGTATCAATGGATTGCTCAAGAGCATGCCTTTTCCCAATGTGAAACGCCGCACACTCCGTTAAATCACTACGATGAACCCGAATTAGGGCTTCGATGGCCATGTTATGCTCTTCCCGGAGCGCCGCCATCTCTTGGGCATGCTTTTCCCGCTGATTTTGCATCAATTTTTCTGCGGCCTTCTTCGTCTACTCCCCAATTATATCCGGACTGTCGAGCTCCGAATGTCTAAGCATGCAGTATTCCCCAACTGCAGCCGCGGTGCTCATCTCCACAACTGTCCGCTCCATCTGAAAGAAAAGCAAAAAACCACAAAAAAAAACAGATAAGATACGGATTCAACAAAGAGCAAGTAACAATAGCCGATTTGATTACAAACCTCTCCTATCATGCGACGCGCGGTCGCAAACTGGCTCATCAACCGACCGAAGTCGGTGAATACCGTGTGGTCATCTCGTCCACGCGGTGGTAGTGACGGGTTTCTATCAAAATACGTCAAGGCCGGTCTGTTGGAAACACTATCGCCCCACGGAATCCGAAAGGTGACTCCATCTTTTATTAGTACCAGGCCAGCCTGACGTCCCATCTCAAGCCATTCCTTCATTATATGTTTCGGTATATCTCTTATTCGGAAGGCATCGAGGAACTCGGCGGTTAACCCACTCTTCCTAACGGGTTCCGCAACATCCAAAACGGTGGGGCCCTCCACCGGTCCTTTCCCCTTATCCGAAGGAGCTTCTTGGTTTATTTCCCCTTCCAGATGGATCTCTGGCTCAACCTCCTCTATCAGCGGGCCTATCGGTCCACCCCCGCTTATCTCGCCGTCCTCCTCGTCATCTCCGACAACGTCCACTAGTGTCTCGGCGAAGTCATACATCCCGTCGTCGAGGGAAAACTCTCTAGCAGTAAGCTCTAACCGCCGAGACACGGGAATTAAATCTTCAGGGCTCTCGGGGGCCTCTGTAGCCGGCTCATTTCCTGCGGGCTTGGGATTCTCAATTACCGGAGCAAGTGGTGCTGGAGTAACCGTTCGGGCCTCTTCTGCCTGTGGCACCGTTTCTTGCATGCTTTGCGCCATCTCCTCCACGGCAGTGCGGTTCCATGATCTGGGCGCCATCTCGAAGATCAGCTCGTCCTTTTCCGTAACAAGAGTACGGAGTGATCTCAGTTTGTCGCCTAATCTCGAATGACCTTCAGGGGGAGCCAGTATTTTATCTGCAAAATAGGCAAGTAACGTGAGAAATACCGTTGAAAGACTATAGGTATATATATATATATGCGCTGGTTTTGGAAAGGTTTTCATCGAGGAAAAGTTGTTGAGATGATTAAGTATTAATGCGTGGTCCAGATACCTAAAAGTTCCCTACTGAAATGGGTAGGGGCCGGAAGGATGTTGGAGGCGACCAAGATCGGGGCATAGAAAAGCGTTTTCGGGGTCCAATCGGTGCCATCCGATCTAGTGCACACGATAAATATCTTCTCTAAAGCTTTTGGAGTAACGGATCGCGGGATAGGATAATAAGACTCCGGAAGGAAAGGTTCCCCCTCAGTTGGGAACCGCCAAGGAAGGCTAAGTGCAGAAAACCTAGTGGAGCCTAGGCAAGTGACAAAAAAGAAGTGTCTCTTCAAGTCGTGGTTGGATTGGGGTTTTGAGAATGGAATAGGGCTCTTCTTGTGCCTTAGACGGAGAAAGATACAACCCTGAGCCCCATAATGGATAGTGGAACTGATATGAAATATTTGGAAGAAGGTGTCGACGGTCATCAAAATTCCATTGGTCTCCATTAAAATGATAAAGGCAACCACCAATGATATTGAGTTTGGATTCAATTGAAAGAGGTGGATATTTAAGTGAGTTAGGAGAGTTGAAATGAACGGATGAAGCGGAAAGCGGAGACCAAACTCTAGATACTCAAGACAGACAGTGTGGGTACCAACTGGTGGACGTAGGATCCAATCAGAGGGACCTGGCTAATAGAGAACACAATCGGAAGGGAGGTCGTAATTTTCCACCAGAGTTTTCCATTTTCAAGGATGCATGGTAAAGGGCCGGTCAAAAGATTTTTGGGCATTGACAGCAGAACTCTGAGGACCGATCGTATTCTCGAGATGTGTGATTTGATCGAAAAAGTGTGGATAAGGGTTCGTAATTGGAGAACGGAAAGCTGAAAGACTCGAATTGGAACCCCCGGAGTTGGATGAGGAGTCCGAGGAATGAGAAGACGAGGCATCGGAGTTCGAGGAATGAGCGGAGTCGGAGGACATGGTGTGAGGTTCTCAAAATTATGGTTTTTGGAATTTTTTAGAATTTTTTCAGATTTTTATAAGTGTCTCGTGAGTTTTCATACCAAAAGTCGCGAGAGTCACTGTGCAGCGTATGCAGTCGCGAGATTTCGTTTCAGTTTTAAGTCTGATTTCACTGTTCCGTCGCGAGATTTCGTTCAGGTTAAGTTTGCTTGTCACTGTTCTATCGCGAGATTTCGTTCAGGTTAAGTTTGCTTTTGTTACTGTTCTGTAGCGAGATTTCGCTCCAAACGTCGCGAGAGGTATTGTGCAATGGAAGTAGTCGCGAGATTTCGTTCGAAATGTCATGAGAATGCTTGGAATGGTACTGTAACAGGGGGCGGCACTGTATTTATAGGGCCGGAACCCCGAGTAGAAAAATCCCGAGATTTTCGCCCGGCCTCAGAATCTGACATTCTTAGTGTCAAAACGATCACATCTGCGAGGGGTTTCTAGCCGATACTAACAGTTTTCTCGTGAAAATTCCGGAGCGAGTATCGACTTTCGGGACGAGCCAATATGAAAATGTTTGCGACTCAGAATTTGAATCTGAAAACCAGGGGACTATTGATATTACCCGAGGATATTTTCGTTATTATGACATCCCGGGAGCTCGTCCGACGTGGCTAAATGGTATTTTCGGTATTCTCGTGTATTTTCGTCATTCTATAATTTTAGGGGTATTCTTGTAATTTGGACTTCCCAGGCCTGCATATTAGCATTTAACTTACGTTTCTAGCAGTTTCAGACATATTCGGACCCGGGCGGGGCCAAGGGTATTTTCTTAATTTGGCACCCGAGGAGCGTGCCGGTAAGTTGTGGCAATAATTTTGGCTGAATATTTGATACCTGCAAGCAATGAATTAGATTCGAGATTTACCGGTATTATCTCATCGTTACTTCCGGCTAATTCCCGATCGAAATGCATTTCCGGAGTTCTATTGCGGTATGTCATTTATTCTAGTTTAATTAAAGATTATTTGGGTGCTTTGGGCTAAGTCAAGTGAAGTTGGGCTCCTGGGCCTGAAACTTGCCAATTGGGCTGGATATCTCTATAAATATGAGCCCCAAGGCACTGAAAAGGGCCCTGACTCTTTTTGTATCTCCCAAGGCAAGACTTTCGCCAGAACTCGCGAGATTTCATTTTTTAGCCTCAATCCGGGAGATGGTAGTCTCCATTTCCAAAGCCCGGGGACCGAAAAGGGTCCCCCCTTCATGGAAGGATGCCGACCTTGAAGAATACCGGCTCTTGGGGAGGAAAAACCACCCAGAATTGATGGCGCGCTTCCCGGCTTGGTGCTAGCCTATCTGGTATCCCAAGCTGTGGTAAGCTGTATTCAGCTCTTGCTGCCCCGATCGGGTAAATGTTCTTATTCCAATTTGATTCATGCAAGCACATAGAAGGGCTTTGGACCTCGCTTCTGCCATCCAGCTCAACCGATGCATCTCCTCGGCGTCTGAAGATCTGGAAAGCCAACTTGCCTTAGCTCAGCGGCAAGTTGAGATCAAACAGAAAGAGCTGGAATCGGTCCGATCCGACCGGGACCGTCTGAATGGAGAGCTGCTTGGAGCAGGTACTGAGCTCTCCCAAGCTGCTTCTAAGGCGGGAGAGGCCCAAGCAGCTGCTAACTCCGCCACGGCCCGTGTATTGGAATTGGAGCGTCAGATTCAAAAGATATCTGACTATAGCAACAGACTTCTCCTGCAGTCCCAGAAAGAAAAGAATGCCTTGAAGGAAGAAAGGAAAGCACTGAAGGAAGACTTGGTTAGGGTCCAAGGATCCACTGAGGGTGCGGTTCGGGAAGCCCTTTTGGGTTTTTCCCGATTGCCCATGATGTTTGCCTTAGAGGCAAACGTTTATGGACCGAGCGTCTCCAGGTATATGGACAACATGAATGACCAAATGATTAGCAAATTTGGTCTGGATCCCGAAGATGATCGTTGGGAGACAATCGACCCCCTAACCAAGGATGGAAACTTCCGTGAGATCCCCGAGTTAGATCAACCCCGCTGGAGAATGATCCCAACTATGCACTCTTTGACCTGATGGAGAGATCGGTCAACAAAATAGTTGAAGGAAGGGGAAACAAAGTGGAGGATCTCAAGGCATGGAATGCGGAGAAGTCTGGTGGAGCAGATAAGGAAGAATGACAAATAGATTAGGATTTGAATTTCCAGTCCTTTCCTTTCTCTATTTGTAAACTCCATTTTTTTGAATAAAATATCCTTTTCTGCTAAGTATAACGTCGGGGCTTAAGCTAAATCTGGACCGAACGGTCTTCTCAACTTAACTATGAATCCTGCTAAGTTTAGTAAGTTAGGAAATTTCAACTACACCAATAGACCACACTGGAATCCGTCCCTATAAAATATTATAACTTTGGCGGCGCTGCCATGGTTCTCCATGAGTCCCATGACAATATCGCTACAGTTCTTTGAAATATTTTTAAACTGATCTAGTCTAAAAATATTTTGGGTATTTATTTTTAGATCAGTCAATTTTTAATTATTCGGAGATCAATTTATGAGGGGACACGAGCGATATAAGAGGTTGGGCCCACAATGTGTGAGCTTACGTCCTCGGGAGAGCGAAACTCTACCTTGGTTTCCACTATAATAATCAAAGGATACAAGTGCAATGAGGTGATAATGATAACACGGGCAAAAATGGCTCGAAAAACGATCGAAAACACTCAGTCGGGCTCGAAAGGCTCGCAGCCACGAGTTGTGGTCAACAACTCGCAGAAAACACTGTACCAGCAACAACTCGCAGAAAACACTGTTCCAGCTACAACTCTCGAATAGTAACGGTATTTCCGGAAGAATACCGTTCCAAACGATCATTAAAATAAATTTGAAGAAGGGGAGTTCCATAAAATTAAATTTCCGGACGAATACCATTCTGGACAATTAATAAAATATATGAATTCGATGTCCCCTTCACGATATATAACTCCAAACAAGTAACCTTGATAGATAACTCCATAACGGAATTTAGAATGATCAATCACCAATGGCAGATACAGTGATGCTACGACTAATAACCAATTACTTGAAGTCCTTATAAATATTATACCGGACGAATACCATTCCGGATAATTAAGACTATTCTGAACGAATACCATTTCGGATGATTAAGAACAACAATTAGATACATCAATCACGATATGCTCACTGCTATCAATAATATGACAATCAAATAGAGTTTAATCAAATTTCCTTAGTCTAATAATGCTTTTTAACTGCAAATCCTCAAATAAAATTCCGAGGGTTGCGAAATTCTATTGGTTTTCGTTATAATCGCCATTATGTTAATTATATGGTACCTCATAAAATCAGACCCACACGATCGAAATAAGGAGCTTTAATCGATGAAGGCATGTAATATGTCTCAAACAACATGAAAACCAGGTGAAACGACCACTTCACGAAATGCTCAAATCTCCTTGAATGATGTGCAAAAGCCTCAGATAGTTCGTATTACCATTAATGATTCATTAACCTTCGCTAGACTCTGAGTATCGAAACTTAAACCACCGAAGCTATAGATAACATGTCTGAATAATATTAAGAACTCAGTAAAATTTCTTGATAGAATTCCATAGAGCAAAATAATATTCCGTGATATCAGTTTCTTCTAATTGATAACCATATAAATAGGCTCATAGCTGAAAACCAAAAAATTATGCATCAT
>RWGZ01001003.1:440075-465143 GCA_009725065.1 Utricularia reniformis | reverse complement strand
AAGCATCCAATATCGCCCTCACTTATGGGTCTCAACGAGCACCCAACAATCACGGGCCTCAACTAGCGCCCCACTTAACTTCACAGCTCGGGTCTCAACAAGCACTCGTGGGCCTCAAGTAGCGCCCTACTTAACTTCATAACTCGGGTCTCAACAACCACCCGTGGGCCTCAAGTAGCGCCCTAATTATTCTAATATGATCGGGTCTCAACAAGCACCCGTGGGCCTCAAGTAACGCCCATCACGTTTACCCTTCGGGTATAAACTTGCACCCGGGATCAACACACTTTCCCTCCGGTATGAACTTGCACCCGGGGTCATCACACTTTCCCACCGGTATATACTTGCACCCGGGGTCATCAAACTTTCCCTGCGGTATAAACCTGCACCCGGGTTCATCTCACTTTCCCACAAGTATAAACTTGCACCTGGGGTCATCACACTTTCCCTCAGGTATAAACTTGCACCCTGGATCAACACACTCTCGCTGCCGGTATAAACTTGCACCCGGGGTCATCAATCTCTCGCCTGGAGATATACTCTATCTGATACTGGCCAAATTCGATATTCAACTTTGCTAGCCTACCAGAGGCATCAATCTTTGATAACACACTTCGGATAGGCTGATCTGTCAAGACTGCAATATGATGTCCTTGAAAATAGTGCCTCAATTTCACGCGAGGCGACTATCAGAGCTAATACGAACTTCTCTAGATCAGTATATCGGGACTCCGCTCCCTGCAATTTCCTGCTCAAATAATATATCGGTCTATGTTCTTTATCGCTAAGTCTGACTAACGCGGCGCTCACTGCCTCTTTTGTCACTGCCAAATATAAACCCAACGGTTCCCCCGGTGAAGGAGGTGACATAAACGGTGATTTACTCAGATAATCTTTCAAACTCTCAAAAGCCCTGCTACATTCGTCGTCCCAATACAAAAGGTTCGTCTTACGCAAAACCATAAAAAATGGCAAACTTCTCTCTGCTGATCGCGAAATGAAGCGATTCAATGAGGCCAACCTTCCAGTTAGCCTTTGAACTTCCCTAACAGTCGTCGGAGGGGTCGTTTCCTGGATAGCTGTTATCTTGTCAGGATTCATTTCAATTCCTCTCTCAGATACCATACTTAAGCGGATTCAATTTCATTCTATACTTTCTAAGTACCCCGAAACAATCATTCAAATACTGGATGTGGTTATCCCCATGCTTACTTTTTATCAATATATCGTCGATATAAACCTCCAAAGATTTTCCGATCATATCTTTGAACATCGAATTCATTAAACGTTGATAGGTGGCCCCATCATTTTTCAACACAAATGGCATAACTCTATAGCAAAAAATGCCTTTAATTTGTCATAAATTAAGTAACCAACTTGTCCTCACAATGCATAAAAATTTAATTATATCCCTTAAAAGCATCTAACATACTAAGGAATTCAAAGCCACAGACCGCATCCACCATCATGTCAATGGCAGGCAGCGGATACGGATCCTTCGGGCATGCTTTATTCAAATGAGTAAAATCAATGCAAACTCTCCAGCCACCATTCGAATTTGGGACCACTACTGGATTTGCGACCCAATCCGCGTATCTAACAGGCTCTATGAATCCTGCCTGCAACAAACTTTCCACCTCCTCATCAATCGTCCTCTCTATCTCACAGGAAAACTTCCTATTCTTCTGATGAACTCCTTCTCAACCTCTGGTGACAACTCGGAACCGATCTTCACTGTCTTTTCAAAATTACCGGGGAATAAAGGCACTGTCTTGATTCCCAAAGGCTCCATCTTCATGTCGTTCTTTTTAAACTTCCTAAGAGACGGTCCGTCATTTGTATAAATAACTTCATCGGACGAGAATTCCACCATACAAACGGGTATCTTCGCTTTTGATCCGTCCATACCACTTCTACACATCACATTATAACAAGAGCGCGCCAGCTCTTGATCTCCCTTCATCTTTCCAACCCCTAATGGTGTTGGGAACTTCATCATCAAATGTGGTTGAGATACCACAGCCCCAAATATGTTCAAACAACTTCTCCCAAGGATCGTATTATAGTGGAGTATAGGGAGATCCGCCACCACAAATTCCACCATCAAAGTCCTTGAAATTTCGGGATCGCCCAAGGTTACTGGTAAAAAAACAGATCCCTCAATTGCAACAACACTGTTATTAAAACCGACTAACTTTGTATGTACGGGCAGGAGCTGGGTGGTTCCCTTCAATACCATATGCTCAAAAGCTGCAAGAGTCAAAATATTGGTAGCAGCTCCGGTGTCCACCAATACTCGTTAAATGGGATGATTAGCAATAATAGGAGAGACAACCAACGCATTGTCATGTGGGGAGAAACCCCAGATAAATCCTCAGGTCCTAAAGAGATCGTCATCCTGTCCAAATCTGTCAACTGCACCGTGTTAACTTCCATGAATCACCCATGCTGGTGTAGTGCCAGATAAGAACGTTTACGGGCACGATTCGAATCACCGACGCTTCTTCCCCCAGCGATAGTCATAATGTTGGGGCCTAGATTACCCCATCTCGGTTGAGCATTCTCAACATTCAAAATCGGTTGGCCCGGGTTGGGGCCAGCTGGAGGAGGAGGTAGTGCTCGCTAATTTGCCGGGGCTGGTGGGTAAGCTTCATACCTGTACCATTGCTGATTCTTTTGCGGCTGATTTCTGCCGTGACCACGATAGTGGTTTCCTCGTCCTCTGTCTCTCTGGTTTTTTCTACCAACATTAAATAATCCTCTCTAGCCACCTCCTTGACGCTGGCCACGCTGTCCTCCGTATCCACGCCCTCTCATGTTTGGCCGTGGCGCATCGACTTTCGGGGGTTTAAGAGTTGCCCCCACTGGGACACTTACATCAATCTTTCCCAGCTTGGACTCCGGCAGAGCCTCCACAGTACTGATCAGTTCATCAAGCTGACCCAATTCTAGCAACCTTTCTACTTCAGACATTAATTCCCGGCAATCATTCGTTGCGTGTCCAAAACTCCGATGAAATCGACAAAATACCTGGGACACGTAAATCCCCGACGTTGGTTCTTGCAAATGAGGGGGGTAACGAAGAGATCCACCCTCTTTTGCTCAATTATGGCGAAAATCTGTTCATAATTGTATGTAGGAAACACTCTCAACTTAGACTTTGCAGGCTGGACAATCTTATCCAGCCCACGACTTGCAACAATATTATGAGACCCATATGCCCGAATCTCGATAACCCCGTGATCCCGCAATCCTTCATCTTCTCGGATGTACTGTGTACATCTCAACGCCAAATCCTCCATACTTTCTGGGGGGGCTCGATTCAAAGAGTTACATAACGGGTGTCCAGCTAGAATAAGCTCGAGCACCCCAACCTTTTCACTTACAGTAATCCGAGGTATCTTCCTACACTCGGCCTCAAAACGGGTAATAAAACCCAACAACTTTTCCGAAGAATCATACCGTAACGCGGTCAAAGAAGTAATAGACTTTATTGGTGCATTGAAAGGCGTGAAAGATGAATAGAATTGATCCTTGAAGTCTTGATATGAAACAATCGAGCGCCTCGGTAACTGATTAAACTTTCATATGGCTTATTCCTTAAGAGAAGCGGCAAAAACGAAGCACATGGCCTCATCACTGAAATTCATCAAACTTACATGAATCTCCAAATTCGATGTATGAGCATGTGGGTCAGTCGACCCGCGATACAGCGGAAGATCCTTGGGCATTTCAATAAACTTAGAACGGGTGGCGCTAATAATTGCCGTGGAAAACGGAGATAAAGCATTTGAAGTGTTCCACGAACTTTGCAAAACTTCTATTGACGGCAAAAATTTTCCTCGACTGCCAGTGGGCTCATTAGCCATCTCATTCTCAGTATAATCTCCCTCATAAGCTGAGGTCTGATGAGTATCTCGGGTATGCTCCCCGTACACTCATCTCCTTTCCTGGCCAAGAGCCAGGTTGGCCTCCAATTGATTCATCCTGGCCTCGTTTTGTTCCATCTTCCCACTCATCTCCTTAAACTTTAACTCGATCAACTCTCCAATCTTTTATAGAGTATCGTTCTGCTCTCCGGTTGCTGCAGTTTTTGATCGGTATCCTCCTCTGCCACCTCATCATTCACGGGTTCCGGGGTAACATTGTTCCTCCGGGCTCTCCATTGAGCTTCGAGTTGCTCTAACTGAGCGATTAAACTACGCCTTTGCTCTTCCAAATCTTCATCTATTTCCGTTTGATCCGCAGATCTCGAGCGTGCAGGTGGCGAAAGGCTGCCAATATTACGGACCGCAACTCGGCCAACTCTTGCGAATTCATAACACTTAGATAAGCACTAGCGTGATTTAGGGTAAAAATTGGGTGCCCTACCGGATGAAAACCCGCTCCGGGAGGGCCGAATAGTTACATTTTGAGCAGGGGGCTCCTCCAGAACTGACGACTGAGCCCCCGGTAACGCAGCAAACTCATCATTAACCTGAGGAATAGGATCCACCTCAATTTCTTTATAAAAAATATCTTCATCAGAATTCCGAGTAGTCATGATAATAAAAATCCAAACTCACCAATAAAGCTTTGAATGGGATAAAAATCTCGGGTCCCCACAGATGGCACCAATGTTATTGCTGCTAAAAATCCGCAATGACAAAATTTAGACCCTCTTTTACGGGTAGGGGTCGAACGAAAAAGTAATACGAAAGCAAGAAGTAAAAAGACACGATTTTTGTAGGTGGAAAACATTTCTGTGAAAGAAAGTATAAAAAACCACCCCGGCCGTAGCCTTTGAATCCACTATAAACGTCAAGTTCGTAGATTTAAAATAGGAGAACATGATGTAGAAAACCAAAGAAAAAAGATCATGTTTTGATGGCCGTAGTCGTAGGTTTCCCAGGCGAAAAAGAAAAGAATAGCGGCCTCCTCCTTAGGTCAAGAATCCAAGCTCTCCTCTTTAACACTTTAACCATGATTATATAGGTGATTTGTCCAGCCCAATTATAACTATCTAGGCAGACCAATAATGGACTCCAATATATAATGACCCATTAATATCTATATTAGGCACAATGATCCAATAAGCAAGTAACTNGTGTTCACTCCGCTTACCGTTCGCTTTAGCTTGTTATAATCCTCCCGTGCTTCCCCTGCATTTCGTAACAGGTCTTAGTTATTCGAATTCCGACGTTATTATCTTATTGTTAACCATGTGATTACCGTAGACCCCACGTGTTCTTTTTCCTCTCCCGATCCGACGTCAAGACGTAACGAAAACACTTAATTCCACTTTTTCCTCGAAATTCGCGACAATTCTATGCTGAAATCACAAATCCGCGATAATTCCACCTCTGGTCCGATTTCCGCGATAATATTGCACTTGTCACGTTTTTCGCGATAATTTCTCCTTTCGTCCGATTTCCGCGACAATTTTCACTTGTAACGTTTTTCGCGATAATATTGCACTGTCCAGATTTCCACGACAATTCACTCTTCAACGAAAATCCGCGATAATATGTTCATCCAAAAATTCGCGATAAAATGCATGCATGGGCGAAATTCGCGATAATTTTCATTCTTTGCGGGAATTTTCGGATTTTCGGGTCTTAATGATGATTAACCCATTTTTGGGCCTCCTCACTCCTATTTATAGACATCCTAACTTTTCTAATTCACACTTTGACCCCTCCTTCCTTTACTTTTGACCCCCCCTTTATCTTTTTCTTTACTTTTCTATTCTTCGTTCCCTTTTACGTTCTTTCGTTCCCGTATCTCTCATTATCTACCGTCTAGACTTTTACCGTTACATTCCCTACTATTTGTTTCGACATACCTTTTTCTCGGCTATTACACGTCTTCATATCATAGTATTTAAACAATAGTTCTATCACATATATCATGGTATAACCAAGTTATTCTTAGTTCTAACAACATGTATTCATGTTTTAATAACATCAATTCAGATTTAATTGAAATCAAAATCATCACACCTAGAACATGTGGAACTATGTGATAAAAGAGCAAAATGATATTCATACAAATCACATTGTAAATTTGGTAAAACCAGGTGTATTCAAACTAAATAAGCCTAATATCACGAATAGTTGTTTTATATACAAAAAAAGTAAGTTCGAAAACGGAATGATCGTGCAAGTCATAACAACACGACTTCATTTCATAGCATTTAAACTATAGTTTAATCACATATAGCATGGTATATCCAATTTATTCTTGGTTCTAACAACATGTATTCATGTTTTAACAACATCAAATCAAGATTAACTGAAATCAAAATCATCACACCTACAACATGTGAAACTATGTGAAAAATGAGCCAAACGATATTAATACAAATCACATTGTAAATTTGTTAAAACCAAGTGTATTCAAACTAAATAAAGCTAACATCACGAATTCTTGTTGTATCTCCAAAAAAGTGAGTTCGAAAATGGAATGTTCGTGCAAGTCGTAACAACACGACTTCATGGCATAACATTTAAACTATAGTTTAATCACATATATCATGGTATAACCAAGTTATTGTTGGTTCTAACAACAGGTATTCATGTTTTAACAACATCCATTCAAGTTTAATTAAAATCAAAATCATTACACCTAGAACATGTGGAACTATGTGCAAAATGAGCCAAATGATATTCATATAAATCACATAGTAAATTTGATAAAACCAAGTGTATTCAAACTTAATAAAGCCTAACATCGCGAATACTTGTTGTATATACATAAAAAGTAAGTTCGAAAACGGAATGATCGTACAAGTCATAACAACACAACTTCATGTCATAGCATTTAAACTATAGTTTAATCACATATATCATGGTATAACCAAGTTATTGTTGGTTCTAACAACATGTATTCATGTTTAATTAAAATCAAAATCATTACACCTAGAACATGTGGAACTATTTGAAAAATGTGCCAAATGATATTCATATAAATCACATTGTAAATTTGATAAAACCAAGTGTATTCAAACTAAATAAAGCATAACATCACGAATACTTGTTGCATACACAACAAAAGTAAGTTCGAATACGGAATGATCGTGCAAGTAATAACAACACAAATTCATGTCATAGCATTTAAACAATAGTTAAATCACATATGTCATGGTATAACCAAGTTATTGTTGGTTCTAACAACATGTATTCATGTTTTAACAACATCAATTCAAGTTTAATTGAAATCAAAATCATTACAAATAGAACATGTGGAACTATGTGCAAACTGAGCCAAATGATATTCATATAAATCACATTGTAAATTCGATAAAACCAAATGTATTCAAATTAAATAAAGCCTAACATCACGAATACTGGTTCTATATACAACAAAAGTAAGTTCGAATACGGAATGATCGTGCAAGTCATAACAACACGACTTCATGTCATAGCATTTAGACAATCGTTTAATCACATATACCATGGTATAACCAAGTTATTTTTGGTTCTAACAACATGTATTCATGTTTTAACAACATCAATTCAAGTTTAATTGAAATCAAAATCATTACAGCAAGAACATGTGGAACTATGTGAAAAATGAGCTAAATGATATTCATACAAATCACATTGTAAATTTGGTAAAACAAGTGTGATATTACCCGGGGATATTTTCGTTATTATGGCATCCCGGGAGCTCGTCCGACGTGGCTAGATGGTATTTTCGGTATCCTCGTGATTTTTCGTCATTCTATAATTTTTGGGGTATTCTTGTAATTTGGACTTCCCGGGCCTGCATATTAGCATTTAAATTATGTTTCTAGCAGTTTCGGACATATTCGGAACTGTGCGGGGCCAAGGGTATTTTCGTAATTTGGCACCTGTGTAGCGTGCCGGTAAGTTGTGGCAATAATTTTGGCTGAATATTTGATTCATGGAAGCAATGAATTAGATTACGAGATTTACCGGTATTATCTCATCGTTACTTCCGGCTAATTCTCGATAGAAATGCCTTTCCGGAGTTCTATTGCGGTTTGATATTTATTCTAGTTTAATTGAAGATTATTTGGGTACTTTGGGCTGAGTCATGTGAAGTTGGGCTCCTGGGCTGAAACATGCCAATTGGGCTGTATTTCTCTATAAATATGAGCCCCAAGACACTGAAAATGGGCCCTGACTCTTTTTGTATCTCCCAAGGCAAGGCTTTCGCCCGAACTCGCGAGATTTCATTTTCAGCCTCAATCCTCAAGATTTCGTGCCAAGTCTCGCGACCACCTCCCTTTGTATCACTATTCGCGAGAATTCGTACCAAAACTCGCGATTTGCCCCTGTAGATCACTATTCGCCAGAATTCGTACCGAAACTCGCGATTTGCGCCTGCAGATCACTATTCGCAAGAATTCATACCAAAACTCGTGACTGGCCCCTGCAGATCACTATTCGCGAATTTTTGGTAGTTTCACCGTAACAGTGTTTTGCGCAGTTTCACCGTAATAGAGGTTTTGGCAGTTTCACCGTAACAGAGCTTTTGGCAGTTTCACCGTAACAGAGTTTTGGGCAGTTTCACAGTAACAGAGCTTTTGGCAGTTTCGCCGTAACGGAGTGCTTTTGGCAGTTTCGCCGTAACGTAGTGTTTTTGGCAGTCCCGATTGTTTTCCGACCCGCTTCCATCTTGATTATTGATATCGCATCATTGTTATTGTATTCTTTGAATATCATAGTGAAAACCAAGGTAGAGCATTGCTCTCCAGAGGACGTAAGCCCGCACATTGCGGGCCCAACCTCGTATATCGCTCGTGTCCCCACAAAAACTAAATTCCGAATATTTTAAAAAATGACTGATCTAAAAATAAATATCCATAATATTTTTAGACTATATCAGTTTGGCGCCGTCCGTGGAGGCATGAGATTTTTATCCCATTGAGAGCTTTATTGCTGAGTTTGGATTTCTATTATCATGACTACTCGGAATTCTTATGAAGATATTTTTGATGACGAAATAGAGGTGGATCCTATTCCTCAGGTTAATGATGAGTTTGCAGCGTTACCATGGGCTCCGTCATCAGTTCTGGAGGAGCCCCCTGCTCAAAATGTAACTATTCGGCTCTCCCGAAGCGTTTTTTCATCCGTAAGGGCACCTAGTTTTTACCCTAAATCACACAGTGCTTATCTTAGTGTTTTGAATTCGCAAGAGTTGGCCGAGTTGCGGTCTGTAATAATGCTCGCCTTTCACCACTTGCACGCTCTTGATCTGCGGATCAAACGGAAATAGATGAAGATTTGGAAGAGCGAAGGCGTAGTTTAATCGCTCAGTTAGAACAAGTCGAAGCTCAAAGGAGAGCTTAGAGGAACAATGTTACCTCGGAACCCGTGAATGATGAGGTAGCAGAGGAGGATACTGATCGCGTTACGGAACCACGAGCAAATACTACAGCAACCGGAGAGCAGAACGACACTCTGCAAAAGATTGGAGAGTTGATCGAGTTAAAGTTTAAGGAGATGAGTGGAAAGATGGATCAAAACGAGGCCAGGATGAATCAATTGGAGGCCAACCTGGCTCTTGGCCAGCAAAGGAGATGAGTGTACGGGGTGCATACCCGAGATACTCATCAGACCTCAGCTTATGAGGGAGATTATACTAAGAATGAGAGGGCTAATGAGCCCACTGGCAGTCGAGGAAAATTTCTGCCGTCAATGGAAGTATTGCAAAGTCCGTGGAACTCTTTAAATGCTTTATCTCCGTTTTCCACGACAATTATTAGCTCCACCAGTTCTGAGTTTATTGAAATGCCCAAGGATCTTCCGCAGTATCGCGGGTCGACTGACCCACATGCTCATATATCGAATTTGGAGATTCATGTGAGTTTGATGAATTTCAGTGATGCGGCCATGTGCTTCGTTTTTGCAACTTCTCTTAAGGAATCAGCCCTCCGATGGTTTAATCGGTTACCGAGGTGCTCGATTGTTTCATATCAGGACTTCATGGATCATTTCTGTTCAGCTTTCGCGCCTTTCAATGCACCAATAAAGTCTATTACTTCTATGACCGCGTTGCGGTATGATTCTTCGGAAAAGTTCTTGGGTTTTATTACCCGTTTTGAGGCCGAGTGTAGGAAGATACCTCGGATTACTGTTAGTGAGAAGGTTGGGGTGCTCCAGCTTCTTCTAGCTGGACACCCGTTATGTAACTCTTTGAATAGGGATCCCCCGAAAAGTATGGAGGATTTGGCGTTGAGATGCACACAATACATCCGAGAAGATGAAGGTTTGCGGGATCACGGAGTTATCGAGATTCGGGCGTATGGGTCTCATAATATTGTTGCAAGTCGTGGGCTGGAGAAGATTGTCCAGTCTGCAAAGTCTAAGTTAAGAGTATTTCCTACGTACAATTATGAATAGATTTTTGCCATAATCGAGCAAACGAAGGGTGGATCTCTTCATTAGCCCCCTCCTTTGCAAGATCCAACGCCGGTGACTTACGAGTCCCAAGTATTTTGTCATTTTCATCGGAGTTTTGGACACGCAACGAATGATTGTCGGGAATTAATGTCTGAAGTGGAAAGGTTGCTAGAGTTGGGTCAGCTTGATGAACTGATCAGTACTGTGGAGGCTATGCCGGAGTCCATGCTGGGAAAGATTGATGTAAGTGTCCCAGTGGGGGCAACACTTAAACCCCCGAAAGCCGATGCGCCACAGCCAAACATGAGAGGGCGTGGATATGGAGGACAGCGTGGCCAACGTCAAGGAGGTGGCCAGAGGGGATTCTCTAATGGTGGTAGACAAAACCAGAGAGACGGAGGAAGAGGAAACCATTATCGTGGCCGCTGCAGAAATCAGCCGCAAAGAAATCAACAGGGGTACAGATATGAAGCTTACCCACCAGCTACCTCCTCCTCTGGCTGACCCCAACCAGGGTCAACCTATTTTGAATGTTGAGAACTCTCAATCAAGATGGGGTAATCTAGGCCCCAACATTATGACTATCGTAGAGGGAAAAAGTGTCGGCGATTCGAACCGTGCCCGCAAACGTTCTTATCAGGCATTGCATCATAAGGGGCGCTTTATGGAAGTGAACATGGTCCAGTTAACGGATTTGGATAAAATGACAATATCATTTGGACCAGAGGATTTATCTGAGGTTTTCTCCCCACAAGATGATGCATTGGTTGTCTCCCCTATTATTGCGAATCATCATGTTTCTCGAGTGTTAGTCGACACCGGAGTTGCTACCAACATATTTACTCTTGCGGCCTTTGAGCAGATGGCATTGAAAGGAACCACCCAACTCCAGCCCGTGCACACAAAGTTAGTTGGTTTTAATAATAGCGTTATTGCGGCTGAGGGATCTATTTTTCTGACGGTAACCTTGGGCGATCCCGAAATATCAAGAACTTTGATGATAGAATTTGTGGTGGTGGATCTCCCTATACTCCCTTATAATGCGATCCTTGGGAGAAGTTGTTTGAACCTATTTGGAGCTGTGGTATCTCAATCACATTTGANATCATGCGACGCGCGGTCGCAAACTGGCTCATCAACCGACCGAAGTCGGTGAATACCATGTGGTCATCTCGTCCACGCGGTGGTAGTGACGGGTTTCTTTCAAAATACGTCAAGGCCGGTCTGTTGGAAACACTATCGCCCCACGGAATCCGAAAGGTGAGTCCATCTTTTATTAGTACCAGGCAAGCCTGACGTCCCATCTCAAGCCATTCCTTCACTATATGTTTCGGTATATCTCTTATTCGGAAGGCATCGAGGAACTCGGCGGTTAACCCACTCTTCATAACGGGTTCCGCAACATCCAAAAGGGTGGGGCCCTCCACCGGTCTTTTCCCCTTATCCGAAGGAGCTTCTTGGTTTATTTCCCCTTCCGGATGGATCTCTGGCTCAACCTCCTCTATCAGCGGGCCTATCGGTCCACCCACGCTTATCTCGCCCTCCTCCTCGTCATCTCCGACAACGTCGACTAGTGTCTCGGCGAAGTCATACATCCCGTCGTCGGGGGAAAAATCTCTAGCAGTAAGCTCTAACCGCCGAGACACATGAATTAAATCTTCAGGGCTCTCGGAGGCCTCTGTAGCCGGCTCATTTCCTGCGGGCTCGGGATTCTCAATTACCGGAGCAGGTGGTGTTGCACTAACCGGTCGGGCCTCTTCTGCCTGCGGCACCGTTTCTTGCAAGCTTTGTGCAAGATCCGGCGCCATCTCGAAGATCAGCTCATCCTTCTCCGTAACAAGAGTACAGAGTGATATCAGTTTGTCGCCTAATCTCGAATGACCTTCAAGGGGAGCCATTATTTTTTCTGCAAAATAGGCAAGTAACGTGAGAAATACCATTGAAAGACTATAGGTATATATATATATGCGCTGGTTTTGGAAAGGTTTTCTGATCGAGGAAGAGTTGTTGAGATGATTAAGTATTAATGCGTGGTCCAGATACCTAAAAGTTCCCTACTGAAATGGGTAGGGGCCAGAAGGTTGTTGGAGGCGACCAAGATCGGGGCATAGAAAACCTTTTTCGGGGTCGAATCGTTGCCATCCGATCTAGCGCACGTGATAAATATCTTCTCTAAAGCTTTTGGAGTAACGGATCGCGGGATAGGATAATAACACTCCGGAAGGAAAGGTTCCCCCTCAGTTGGGAACCGCCAAGGAAGGCTAAGTGCAGACAACCTAGTAGAGCCTAGGCAAGTGACAAAAAAGAAGTGCCTCTTCCAGTCGTGGTTGGATTGGGGGTTTGAGAATGGGAAAGGGCTCTTCTTGTGCTTAGACGGAAAAAGATACAACCCTGAGCCCTATATTGGATAGTGGAACTGATTTGAAATATTTGGAAGAAGGTGTCGACGGTCATCAAAATCCCATTAGTCTCCATAAAAACAATAAAGGCAACCACCAAGGATATCGAGTTTGGATTCAACTGAAAGAGGTGGATATTTAAGTGAGTTAGGAGAGTTGAAATGAACGGATGAAGCGGAAAGCGGAGACCACACTCTAGATACTCAAGACAGACAGTGTGGGTACCAACCGGTGGACGTAGGATCCGATCAGAGGGACCCGGCTGATAGAGAACACAATCGGAAGGGAGGTGGTAATTTTCCACCAGAGATTTCCATTTTCGAGGATGCATGGTAAAGGGCCGGTCAAAAGATTTTAGGGCATTGACAGCAGAACTCTGAGGACCGATCGTATTCTCGAGATGTGTGATTCGATCGAAAAAGTTTTTATAAGGGTTCGTAATTGGAGAACGGAAAGCTGAAAGACTCGAATTGGAACTCCCCGAGTTGGATTAGGAGTCCGAGGAATGAGAAGACGAGGCATCGGAGTTCGAGGAATGAGCGGAGTCGGAGGACATGGTGTGAAGTTCTCAAAATTAAGGTTTTTGGAATTTTTTAGAATTTTTCAGATTTTTATAAGTGTCTCGCGAGTTTTCGTACCAAAAGTCGCGAGAGTCACTGTGCAGTGTATGCAGTCGCGAGATTTCTTTTCAGTTTTAAGTCTGCTTTCACTTTTCCGTCGCGAGATTTCGTTGAGGTTAAGTCTGCTTGTCACTGTTCTGTCACGAGATTTGGTTCAGGTTAAGTTTGCTTTTGTCACTGTTCTGTCGCGAGAGGTACTGTGCAATGGAAGTAGTCGCGAGATTTCGTTCGAAATGTCGTGAGAATGCCTGGAATGGTACTGTAACAGGGGGACGGCACTGTATTTATAGGGCTGTAACCCCGAGTCGAAAAATCCCGAGATTTTCGCCCGGCCTCAGAATCTGACGTTCTTAGTGTCAAAACGATCACATTTGCGAGGGGTTTCCAGCCTACTAACGGTTTTCTCGTGAAAATTACGGAACGACTATCGACTTTCGTGACGAGCCAATATGAAATGGTTTGCGACTCAGAATCTGAATCTGAAAACCAGGGTACTATTGATATTACCCGGGGATATTTTCGTTATTATGGCATCCCGGGAGCTCGTTCGACGTGGCTAGATGGAATTTTCGGTATTCTCGTGTATTTTCGTCATTCTATAATTTTGGGAGTATTCTTGTAATTTGGACTTCCCGGGCCTGCATATTAGCATTTAACTTACGTTTCTAGCAGTTTCGGACATATTCGAACCCGGGCGGGGCCAAGGGTATTTTCGTAATTTGGCACCCGAGGAGCATGCCGGTAAGTTGTGGCAATAATTTTGGCTGAATATTTGATACCTGGAAGCAATGAATTAGATTACGAGATTTACCGATATTATCTCATCGTAACTTCCGCCTAATTCTCGATTGAAATGCATTTCCGAAGTTCTATTGCGGTTTGACATTTATTCTAGTTTAATTAAAGATTATTTGGGTACTTTGGGCTGAGTCAAGTGAAGTTGGGCTCCTGGGTCTGAAACATGCCAATTGAGCTGGATTTCTCTATAAATATGAGCCCCAAGGCACTGAAAAGGGGCCCTGACTCTTTTTGTATCTCTCAAGGCAAGACTATCGCCCGAACTCGCGAGATTTCATTTTTCAGCCTCAATCCGCGAGATTTCGTGCCAAGTCTCGCGACCACCGCCCTTTGTATCACTATTCGCGAGAATTCGTACCAAAACTCGCGATTTGCCCCTGCAGATCAATATTCGCGAGAATTCGTAATAAAACTCGCGATTTCCCCCTGCAGATCACTATTCGCGAGAATTCTTACCAAAGATCGCGACTGGCCCCTGCAGATCATTATTCGCGAGTTTTTGGCAGTTTCACAGTAATAGAGTTTTGGGCAGTTTCACAGTAATAGAGTTTTTGGCAGTTTCACTGTAACAAAGCTTTTGGCAGTTTCACCGTAACAGAGTTTTGTGCAGTTTCACCGTAACAGAGCTTTTGGCAGTTTTGAAGTAACAGAGTGCTTTTGGCAGTTTGGCTGTAACGGAGTGTTTTTGGCAGTGCCGATCGTTTTCCGACCCGCATCCATCTTGATTATTGATATCGCATCATTGTAATTGTATTCTTTGAACATCATAGTGAAAACCAAGGTAGAGCAATGCTCTCCCGAGTACGTAAGCTCGCACATTGAGGGCCCAACCTCGTATATCGCTCGTGTCCCCACAAAAACTAAATTCCGAATAATTAAAACATTGACTGATCTAAAAATAAATATCCATAATATTTTAAGACTAGATCAAAGTGTATTAAAACTAAACAAAGCCTAACATCACGAACACATGTTGTATATACAAAAAAAGTAAGTTCGAGTACGGAATGATCGTGCAAGTTATAACAACACGGCTTCATGTCATAGCATTTAAACTATAGTTTAATCACATAAATCATGGTATAACCAAGTTATTCTGGGTTCAAACAACATGTAATCATGTTTTAACAACATCAAATCAAGTTTAATTGAAATCAAAATCATCACACCTAGATCATGTGGAACTATATGAAAAATGATCCAAATGATAATCATACAAATCACATTGTAAATTTGGTTAAACCAAGTGTATTCAAACTAAATAAAGCCTAACATCACGAATACTTGTTGTATATACAAAAAAAGTAAGTTCAAAAACGGAATGATCGTGCAAGTCATAACAACATGACCTCATCTCATAGCATCTACACTACAGTTAAATCACATAAATCATGGTATAACCAAGTTATTCTTTGTTCTAACAACATTTATTCATGTTTTATCAACGTCAATTCAAGTTTAATTGATATCAAAATCATCACACCTACAATATGTGGAACTATATGAAAAATGAGCCAAATGATATTCATACAAATCACATTCTAAATTTGGAAAAACCAAGTGTATTCAAACTAAGTAAAGCCTAATATCACGAATACTTGCTGTATATACAAAAAAAGTAAGTTCGAAAATGAAACGATCGTGCAAGTCATAACAGCACGACTTCAAGTCATAGCATTTAAACTACAGTTTAATCACATATATCATGGTATTACCAAGTTATTCTTGGTTCTAACAAACATGAATTCATGTTTTAACAACATCAATCCAAGTTTTATTGAAATCAAAATCATTGCACCTAGAACATGTGGAACTATGTGGTAAATGAGCCAAATGATATTCATACAAATGGCATTGTAAATTATGTAAAACCAAGTGTATTCAAACTAAATAAAGACTAACATCACGAATACTTGTTGTATATACATAAAAAGTAAGTTCAAAAGTGGAATGATCATGCAAGTCATAACAACATGACCTCATGTCATAGCATTACACTATAGTTTAATAACATAAATCATGGTATAACGAAGTTATTCTTGGTTTAAACAACATGTATTCATGTTTTAACAACATCAATTCAAGTTTAATTAAAATCAAAATCATCACACCTAGATCATGTGGAACTATGTGAAAAATGATCCAAATGACAATCATACAAATCACATTGTAACTTTGGTAAAACCAAATGTATTCAAACTAAATAAAGCCTAACCTCACGAATACTTGTTGTATATACAACAAAAAGTAAGTTCATAAACGGAATGATCGTGCGAGTCATAACAACATGACCTCATGTCATGGCATCTACACTATAGTTTAATCACATAAATCATGGTATAACCACGTTATTCTTTATTCTAACAACATTTATTTATGTTTTAACAACATCAATTCAAATTTAATTGAAATCAAAATCATCACACCTAGAATATGTGGAACTATGTGAAAAATGAGCCAAATGATATTCATATAAATTACATTATAAATTTGGTAAAACCAAGTGTACTCAAACTAAATAAAGCCTAACATCACAAATAGTTGTTGTATATACAAAATAAGTAAGTTCGAAAATGGAATAATCGTGCAAGTCATAACAACACGACTTCGTATCATAGCATTTAAACTATAGTTTAATCACATATGTCATGGTATAACCAAGTTATTCTTAGTTCTAACAACATGTATTCATGTTTTAACAACATCAAATCAAGTTAAATTGAAATCAAAATCATCACAATTAGAACATGTGGAACTATGTGAAAAATGAGCCAAATGATATTCATACAAATCATATTGTAAATTTGGTAAAACCAAGTGTTTTCATACTAAATAAAGACTAACATCACAAATACTTGGTGTATATATGTTAAAAGTAAATTCGAAAACGGAAAGATCGTGTAAGTCATTACAACACGACTTCATGTCATAGTGTTTAAACTATAGTTTAATAACATATATCATTGTATAACGAAGTTATTCTTGGTTCAAAACAACATGTATTCATGTTTTAACAACATCAATTCAAGTTTAATTGATATCAAAATCATGACACCTAGATCATGTGGAACTATTTGAAAAATGATCCAAATGATAATCATACAAATCACATTGTAAATTTGGTAAAACCAAGTGTTCTCAAACAAAATAAAGCCTAACATCACGAATACTTGTTGTATATATAAAAAAAGTAAGTTCAAGAACGGAATGATCGTGCAAGTCATAATAACATGACCTCATGTCATAGCATCTCCACTATAGTTTAATCACGTAAATCATGGTATAACCAAGTTATTCTTTTTTCTAATAACATTTATTCATGTTTTAACAACATCAATTCAAGTTTAATTGAAATCAAAATCATCACACCTAGAACATGTGGAACTATGTGAAAAAGTGCCAAATGATATTCATACAAATCACATTCTAAATTTGGTAAAACCAAGTGTATTCAAACTAAATAAAGCTGATATTACCCGGGTATATTCTCATGTATTTATCCTTACCCGGGGGGTCGTCCGACATGGTTACGTAGTGTTTTCGGTATTTTTATATGTCTATCGCGAGGCACTCTCAGGGGGTATTCTCAAAATTCAGTCTCGCTGGACCCCATATACAGTTTTTGTAGGCGTTTTGAGATGTTTTGAGTTATCTCGTCCCCGGATGGGGCCAGGGGTATTTTCGTAATTTTCCACCCAAGAGCAAATCGGTCGGGTGCAACGATGTTATATGGCTGCGTATTCACTGCTTGGAGGCACAGAACTATTTTGCAAGGTTTTCCGGTATTTCCTCATCGTATTTCCGACTATTATCTTGACCGGGATAGGTTCCCGAATCTTCGGAATCAGCATGACATTTATTATATTATAATTGGAGGTTATTTAAGTGTTTTGGGCTAAGTGAAGTAAACTTGGCTTATGGGCTCAAGTAAGTGATGTTGAGCTGGATTTCTCAATAAATACAGGCCCTAGTGCATTTGGACGGGTTCAGACTATTATCACGATTTCCAAGGCAAAGCATTATTCTGCATACGATAGAGTCGCGACTTTTCGCCCGTAACCGCGACTTGTTGCCTGCCTCCTAGCTTGAGTCGCGACTTATTGCTCTTCATCCCGCATCCGCGTCTTATTGCTCGTAGTCGCGAGTTATCGCTCTGCTGCACGCAGTCGCGACTTGTTGCTACACAAAACTGTCTCGCGAGTTGTTGCTGATATAGTATATTTCGCGAGTTGTTGTCCACAACTCGCGACTGCCAGCTTTTCGAGCTCGATTGAGTGTTTTCGATCATTTTTCGAGCCGTTTTTACCCGTGTTATTATTATCACCTCATTGTACTTGTAACCTTTGATTATTATAGTGGAAACCTAGGTAGAGCTTCGCTCTCCAGAGGACGTAAGGTCACTTATTGTGGGCCCAACCTCGTATATCGCTCGTGTCCTCATATCAAATCAATTTCGAGTAATTAAAAATTGAATGATCTAAGATTAAACACTCTAAAACATTTTTAGACGAGATGAGTTTGGCGCCGTCCGTGGGGACCCGAGATTTTATCCCATTGAGAGCTTTATTGCTGAGTTTGGGAATTTGATCGAATCAAAGTTTCGAGAGTTGAGTAACAAGATTGAACAAAATGACGCTCGGATGAATCAGTTGGAGGCCAACCTCGGCCTTGGATATGAGAGGAGACGAGTGTACGGCGAACATACTCGTGATACTCACCACACCTCGGCTTACGAGGGTGATAACGTTGGGCAAGAAAGGGCAATTGAGCCCTACCATGGTAGAGGAAAGATTTTGCCATCATTGGAAGTTTTAAAAGTCCATGGAATTCTTCGAACACCTTATCCCCATTTTCCATGGCGATCATTAATGCTACAAGATCTGAGTACATCGAGATGCCGAAAGATCTTCCACAATATCGGGGATCGACTGACCCTCATGCTCATACTTCGAACCTAGAAATTCATGTCAGTTTGATGAATTTCACTGATGCCGCCATGTGTTTCATTTTCGCTGCATCCTTAAAAGAGTCAGCTCTTCGGTGGTTCAATCGATTGCCGAGGTTTTCTATTGTTTCATACCAGGACTTCAAGGATCAATTCTATTTGGTGTTTGCGCCCTTTAATACACCAGTGAAGTCTATTACATCTTTGACTGCATTGCGATATGATTCGTCAGAAAGATTGTTGAGTTTTGTAACTCGTTTTGAGGCGGAATGTAGGAAGATTCCCCGAATTACTGTCAGTGAGAAAGTTGGGGTACTGCAGCTAATTTTGGCCGGTCATCCTTTGTGTAACTCTTTAAATAGGGATCCACCAGAAAACATGGAGGAGCTTGCATTACGGTGCACACAGTACATTCGAGAAGATGAAGGATTAGGCTATCATGGGGTGATTGAAGTTCGTACTTATGGATCGCAGAATGTTGCTGCGAATCGAGCGAAGGACAAGAATGTCGCATTATCAAAACCAAGGATAAGGACTATCCCAGCATATAGTTATGAGGAAATCTTCGCTATTATTGAAGAAAAGAAAGGTGGATCCCTCAAGTACCCTCCTCCATTGCAAGCACCGACACCGGGGACTCACGAGTCTCAGATATTTTGCCGTTTTCATCGGAGTTTCGGACACGCTACCAACGACTGTCGAGACCTGATGTCCGAAGTTGAAAGATTACTAGAGCTTGGCCAACTGGATGAGCTGATAAATACTGTTGAAAGAATGCCCGAACTCGAACCGGGGAAAGTAAGTTTGAATATCCAGCAAGGGAAGGCAGAGAATTTNGGTTGTTGAGCGAGGTGTAGTTCGGTATGCCCACAGAACCTCGTAGATGTGTTCAGGCCATTTACCCCCAAAGTCTTCTAACTTGGTTTTTAATCCCTTCAGATAACTTTGTTAGATACCTCTGTAAGTCCATTGGTCTGGGGATGGGCTACTGATGAGAAATGCTGGATGATGCCCAATTTGGTGCATAAATCTCGTATGCTTCTTCCTCGGAACTGAGTCTCATTGTCAGATATGAGCGCTCGGGGAGCCCCGAAGCGGCTCACAATGTTTCGCCAGATAAAGTGCTTGACCACTTTTTCCGAGATGATGGCTACATCTTCTGCCTCGATCCACTTCGAATAATGAAAATGACGAGGTAAAGAAAGCAAGAAGAATCCGGCAGCGTAACAGCCTATTCTTCTGCGTCCAAAGGGTCCTGTCTTTTCGTTCGTCTTGCCTATATTTATAGAGTTGCCGGCGAGTGTAATCCACGTCCTGTAACCGCCTCTGACAATTTTGTTAGAGGTTGCTGTCGCAGTACGTAAAACGAGGCTGGGACCGATGCATGGTCTGCGTGATCGGGCCCGAAGCATGATAAAAATGACAGGGCCCGAGGTGTGGAACGCGTGAGCCTGTAACCGTTTCGTAACTGTTCGGACCGAACCCCGGAGACAGCTAGCAGATAACACTATTATTTACTAAGGTTATCTTCGGACCTCTGTGTTGAACATCGGGCCGCTCTTCCTAAAGGTGTAAGTGGGCTGTAAGTGTTCGTTTTGATTATTTAAGTTGGCCCAACTGTTATCGGGCCTTACCCATTACAGGGTACCCGGTCCTAGAGTTCTCATCAATATATAAAAAAAGTAAGTTCAAGAACGGAATGATCGTGTAAGTCATAATAACATGACCTCATGTCATAGCATCTCCACTATAGTTAAATCACTTAAATCATGGTATAACCAAGTTATTCTTTTTTCTAATAACATTTATTCATGTTTTAACAACATCAATTCAAGTTTAATTGAAATGAAAATCATCACACCTAGAATATGTGGAACTATGTGAAAAATGAGCCAAATGATATTCATACAAATCACATTGTAAATTTGGTAAAACCAAGTGTATTCAAACTAAATAAAGCCTAACATCACGAATACTTGTTGTATATACAAATTTAGTAAGTTTGAAAACGGAATGATCGTGCAAGTCATAACAACACGACATCATTTCATAGCATTTAAACTATAGTTTAATCATATATATCATGGTATAACCAAGTAATTCTTGGTTCTAACAACATGTATTCATGTTTTAACAACATCAAATTAAGTTTAACTGAAATCAAAATCATCACAGTTAGAACATGTGGAACTATGTGAGAAATAAGCCAAATGATATTCATACAAATCAAGTTGTAAATTTGGTAAAACCAAGTTGATCTAGTTTAAAAATATTTTGGGTATTTATTTTTAGATCAGTCAATTTTTTTAATTATTCGGAATTTAGTTTTTGTGGAAACACGAGCGATATACGAGGTTGGGCTCACAATGTGTGAGCTTACGTCCTCGGGAGAGCGAAGCTCTACCTTGGTTTCCACTATAATAATCAAAGGATACAAGTACATTGATGTGACAATAATTCTCCAGATGAGAACGGCTCGTAAAACTATCGAAAACACTGCGTCACGATGAAACTGCCGAAACTCGCTAATGAGGGGGCTGGCCGCGAGTTTTCGTAGGAAAACTCGCGAATATTGTTTTTCGGTAGGAACTCGCGAACAGTGCAAGAACTCGCAAATAGTAACTTCCGAACAAGAACTCGTGAATAGTGATTCCGAGCAACAACTCGTGAATAGTGATTTGGAGCAAGAACTCGCGAATAGTACTCCAGAACAAGAACTCGCGAATAGTAACTTCCGAACAAGAACTCGCGAATAGTGATTCCGAGCAAGAACTCGCGAATAGTGACTTCTGAACAAGAACTCACGAATAGTGATTCCGAGCAAGTACTCGCGAATTGCGATTCCGAGCAAGAACTTGCGAATAGTAACTCCCGAACTTGAACTCGTAAACAGTGACTCCGTGGAGCTGGCCGCGAGTTTTGGTGCGAAAACTCGCGGATGGGGGATGAAAAACAAGGTCTCGCGAGCACCTTAACGAATTCGAGCCAAAGCCTTGCCTCCGAAGGTACAGAAAGGGTCCGAATCCCTTTTGAGTACCTTGGGGCTTATTTTTATAGAGAAATCCAACCCAATGAATAAGTTTCAGGCCCAGGAGCACAATTTCACTGGATTAAGCCCAAACTACCTAAATAATATTAATTAAATTAGAATAAATGCCATTCCGCAAAAGAACTTCGGAAATGTATCTCGAACGAGAATTAGCCGGAAAATATCGATGAGAAAATACCGGAGAACCTCGTAAAATAATTCAGTGTTTCCAGATGTCAAATATACAGCCAAATATATCGCCACAACTTACCGACATGCTTCTCGGGTGCCAAATTACGAAAATAACCTTGACCCCGTCTGGGGCCGAATTTGCCCGAGACTGCCAGAAACGTTAGTCAAATGCAAATATGTAGTCCCCGGGGTGTCCAAATTACGAGAATACCCCCAAAACTATAGAATGACGTAAATAGACGAGAATACCAAGAATACCGAAAATGCAATCTAGCCGCCTCGGACAAGCTCCCGGGGTGTCGTGATACCGGAAACATCCCCGGGTAATATCACAAGTGTTTTCAAACTAAATAAAGACTAACATCACGAATACTTAATGTATATACGTAAAAAGTAAATTCGAAAACGGAATGATCGTGCAAGTCATTACAACACGACTTCATGTCATAGCATTTAAACTATAGTTTAATCGCATATATCATTGTATAACCAAGTCATTCTTGGTTCAAACAACATGTATTAATGTTTTGACAACATCAATTCAAGTTTCATTGAAATCAAAATCATCACACCTAGAACATGTGGAACTATGTGAAAAAAGTGCCAAATGATACTCATACAAATCACATTCTAAATTTGGTAAAACCAAGTGTATTCAAACTAAATAAAGCTGATATTACCCGGGTATATTCTCATGTATTTATCCTTACCCGGGGGGTCGTCCGACATGGTTACGTAGTGTTTTCGGTATTTTTATATGTCTATCGCGAGACACTCTCAGGGGGTATTCTCGTAATTCAGTCTCGCTGGGCCCCATATACAGTTTTTGTAGGCGTTTTGAGATGTTTTGAGTTATCTCGTCCCCGGACGGGGCCAGGGGTATTTTCGTAATTTGCCATCCAGGAGCACATCGGTCGGGTGCAACGATGTTATATGGCTTCCTATTCACTGATTGGAGGCACAGAACTAATTTGCAAGGTTTTCCGGTATTTCCTCATCGTATTTCCGACTATTATCTTGACCGGGATAGGTTCCCGAATCTTCGGAATCAACATGACATTTATTATATTATAATTGGAGGTTTTTTAAGTGTTTTGGGCTAAGTGAAGTAAACTGAGCTTATGGGCTCAAGTAAGTGAAGTTGGGCTGGATTTCTCAATAAATATAGGTCCTAGTGCATTTGGACGGGTTCAGACTATTATCACGCTTTCCAAGGCAAAGCATTATTCTGCATACTGTAGAGTCGCGACTTTTCGCCCGTAACCGCGACTTGTTGCCTGCCTCCTAGCTTGAGTCGCGACTTATTGCTCTTCATCCCGCATCTGCGACTTATTGCTCGTAGTCGCGAGTTATCGCTCTGCTGCACGCAGTCGCGACTTGTTGCTACCTAGACTGTCTCGCGAGTTGTTGTTAATACAGTATATTTCGCGAGTTGTTGACCACAACTCTCGACTGCCAGCCTTTCGAGCTCGATTGAGTGTTTTCGATCGTTTTTCGAGCCGTTTTTACCCGTGTTATTGTTATCACCTCATTGTACTCGTATCCTTTGATTATTATAGTGGAAACCTAGGTAGAGCTTCGCTCTCCCGAGGACGTAAGCTCACACATTGTGGGCCCAACCTCGATATCGCTCGTGTCCTCATATCAAATCAATTTCGAGTAATTAAAAATTGAATGATCTAAGATTAAACACTCTAAAACATTTTTAGACGAGATCACTTTGGCGCCGTCCGTGGGGACCCAAGATTTTATCCCTTTGAGAGCTTTATTGCTGAGTTTGGATTTCTATTATCATGACTACTCGGAATTCTGATGAAGATATTTTTGATGAAGAAATTGAGGTGGATCCTATTCCTCAGGTTAATAATGAGTTTGTTGCGTTACCGGGGGCTCGGTCGTCAGTTCTGGAGGAGCCCCCTGCTCAAAATGTAACTATTCGACCCTCCCGGAGCGGGTTTTCATCCGGAATGGCACCAAGTTTTTATCCTCAATCACGCCAATGTTTATCTAAGTGTTATGAATTCACAAGAGTTGGCCAAGTTGCGGTTCGTAATAATGCCCACCTTTCGCCACCTGCACGATCGAGATCTGCGGATCAAACGTAAATAGATGAAGATTTGGAAGAGCGAAGGCGTAGTATACTCGCTCAGTTAGAGCAAGTCGAAGCTCAAAGGAGAGCCAGGAGGAACAATGTTACCCCGGAACTCGTGAATGATGAGGTGGCAGAGGAGGATACTGATCGCGTTCCGGAATCGCAAGCAAATACTGTAGCAACCGGAGAGCAGAACGATACTCTGCAAAAGATTGGAGAGTTGATCGAGTTAAAGTTTAAGGAGATGAGTGGGAAGATGGAACAAAACGAGGCTAGGATGAATCAAATGGAGGCCAACCTGGCTATTGGCTAGGAAAGGAGACGAGTGTACGGGGAGCATACTCGAGATACTCATAAGACCTCAGCTTATGAGGGAGATTATACTGAGAATGAGAGGGCTATGGAGCCCACTGGCAGTCGAGGAAAATTTCTGCCATCAATGGAAGTTTTGCAAAGTACGTGGAAAACTTCAAATGCTTTATCTCCGTTTTCCACGGCAATTGATAGTGCCACCCGTTCTGAGTTTATTGAAATGCCCAAGGATCTTCCGCAGTATCGTGGGTCGACTGACCCACATGCACATACATCGAATTTGGAGATTCATGTAAGTTTGATGAATTTCAGTGATGCGGCCATGTGTTT